>VZTO01017834.1:47391-76113 GCA_013400615.1 Syrrhaptes paradoxus
ACACGGTTGGCTTTCTGGGCTGCAAGTGCACACTGCCGGCTCATGTTGAGCTTCTCATCCACCAATACCCCCAAGTCCTTCTCCTCAGAGCTGCTCTCTATCCATTCTCCGCCCAGCCTGTATTTGTGCTTGGGATTGCCTAGACCCACGTGCAGGACCTTGCATTTGGCCTTGTTAAATTTCATGAGGTTTGCATTGGCCCACCTCTCAAGCCTGTTGTGTTTATCAAAATCACAATCCATGTTTGTGCTGGATATGTAGTGTCCTTACTGTTGATGTAGAGAAAAAGCCACCCCCAGAAAGTGAGTCATCTAATCCTAAGACAGGTTGTGTATAAGATCAGTCAGGTGAATCATCTCTTGGAGAGGCCTGTTTCTCTTCAGTGACTGCTCAAGGTGGCTGATATTACAGACAGTATTCACAATATTAAACTGTCTGAAGTCAGGTGATATGAAGTCTAATATCTTATGTTGCAGCTGAAATAATTGTGTTAGTATGTGAATGTTTCAGAGCCCGATAAAGAGGCTACTAGCTCTTCAGAGTCCCATCAGTAACAAAGCAAACAGAAGCCAGTCGATTTCTTATCTGGTGTAAAGCAGCAAGATCCCATTGGCAAGATTGCAGTGACCCAAGGTTTCACTCCTCAAAGTGAAGAGGAGCATCTGTGTATCTGTTACATTTTACATTTTATTACCTGGAATCAGATTCCTCTCACCTCACTACAGTTGACTTTGTCTCCCATGCTGCCTTCATGCTCNTCTTCATTCAAAAAAATACTCCCCCTTCTTCCAAAGACAAAAAATACGCAAATGTGACCAGCTGCTATTGTGTAATGGTTTTTTGTGCAAGAAATTATGTCCCCTGTAGTGAAGTTCATCTCTTCAGTTTTCTCATCTCCACAACAGTCAGAAATTTAACTCAGCTTCAGTATGTGATTCTTGCTGTCCTCAGGAAAATAACCCCACAAGTAATCAGGAATGTCTTTTCCATTACTAAAATCTGTCCTCAGAACAAATACCTAAAATAAATAAATAAATAAAATAAAAAAAAAGAAAAATAAGAAAAAGAGAGGACATGAAGAAGAAGAGTATAACCCAGATACTGTCTGGATGAAGTAAAATACTATGCAGAGTCAGGTCTGCAATGATCACAACAGATCTTGGAGACAATGAGACAGTGGGTGAAATTAGCCTGCCCTGCCTTATCATAGAATCATAGACTGGTTTGGGTTGGAACGGATCTTAAAGATCATCAAGTTCCAACCCCCCTGCCATGGGCAGGGACACCCTCCACTAGCCCAGGTTGCTCAAAGCCTCATCCAGCCTGGCCTTGAACCCCTCCAGGGATGGGGCATCCACAGCTTCCCTGGGCAACCTGTTCCAGTGTCTCACCACCCTCATAGTGAAGAATTTCTTCCTAATGTCTAGTCCAAATTTACCCTCTTTCAGCTTATACCCATTACCCCTTGTTCTCTCACTACACTCCCTGATGCAGAGTGCCTCCCCATCTCTCCTGTAGCCCCCTTCAGGTACTGGAAGGCTGCTATTAAGTCTCCTCGGAGCCTTCTCTTCTCCAGGCTGAACAACTCCAACTCTTTCAGCCTGTCCTCATAGGGGAGGTGCTCTAGTCCTCTGACCAATTTCATGGCTCTCCTCTGGACTCTCTCCAACAGGTCCATGTCTTTTTTATGTTGGGGGCCCCACATCTGAACACAGCACTCCAGGTGGGGTCTCAAGAGAGCAGAGCAGAGGGGGAGAATCACCTCCTTCGACCTGCTGGCCATGCTCCTTTTGTTGCAACCCAGCACACGGTTGGCTTTCTGGGCTGCAAGTGCACACTGCCGGCTCATGTTGAGCTTCTCATCCACCAATACCCCCAAGTCCTTCTCCTCAGAGCTGCTCTCTATCCATTCTCCGCCCAGCCTGTATTTGTGCTTGGGATTGCCTAGACCCACGTGCAGGACCTTGCATTTGGCCTTGTTAAATTTCATGAGGTTTGCATTGGCCCACCTCTCAAGCCTGTTGTGTTTATCAAAATCACAATCCATGTTTGTGCTGGATATGTAGTGTCCTTACTGTTGATGTAGAGAAAAAGCCACCCCCAGAAAGTGAGTCATCTAATCCTAAGACAGGTTGTGTATAAGATCAGTCAGGTGAATCATCTCTTGGAGAGGCCTGTTTCTCTTCAGTGACTGCTCAAGGTGGCTGATATTACAGACAGTATTCACAATATTAAACTGTCTGAAGTCAGGTGATATGAAGTCTAATATCTTATGTTGCAGCTGAAATAATTGTGTTAGTATGTGAATGTTTCAGAGCCCGATAAAGAGGCTACTAGCTCTTCAGAGTCCCATCAGTAACAAAGCAAACAGAAGCCAGTCGATTTCTTATCTGGTGTAAAGCAGCAAGATCCCATTGGCAAGATTGCAGTGACCCAAGGTTTCACTCCTCAAAGTGAAGAGGAGCATCTGTGTATCTGTTACATTTTACATTTTATTACCTGGAATCAGATTCCTCTCACCTCACTACAGTTGACTTTGTCTCCCATGCTGCCTTCATGCTCAGTGGAAAGCAATGAGAAATATTAGCATGGGATTCACTTGACCTGTCTTAAAAATCTGCTTTAGGCAGAGATAAGTAGCTCCATATTTTATGTTAATTAGACTGACTAGATGCCCATTGTCTCTAGAACAATTTATGGTGATTAGCTCCTGTGTAAATGCCCACATTGTACCTTTCAACCATCAGGCAAATTGTATTCCCAATATATGGAGAAGCTGATTTCACCTTAATTTATCAAGGTCATAAAGAAAACTTACGGTATCAAAAGATTTATATAAAATAGCTGTTAGTTTTTTTGGTGCTCCTATTTCTAACCTGTTTTACTTTTCATACAGCTGTCATTATTCCTCTTCATTGGAGT
This sequence comes from Syrrhaptes paradoxus, assembly GCA_013400615.1. Lineage (NCBI taxonomy): Eukaryota > Metazoa > Chordata > Aves > Pterocliformes > Pteroclidae > Syrrhaptes > Syrrhaptes paradoxus. The sequence continues at coordinate 50,314 of VZTO01017834.1, forward strand.
AACATGGGAGATATGTTAAAGTATCACGATATACAGAACAGAACGGGGCAGATTACTTCTTAGGCACCAGTGGTGCATCATTTGCAGAAAGCACTCAGCGTGCCTGAAAAACAAACTGTTTCAACTTAGGTATCTTCCATGCATTCTGAATGCTCTTATCTCAGGCTTATCCATGAAGGAAAGGTGATTGTGATGCTGGTCTTTGTGTTGGAACATAAAGTGAATAAAACACTCAATTTTTACTAACCCAGAAAAAGAGAAAAAGGATTCTCTCCTTTCCCTCTTCACTGCTACTCAGATTTTAGAAGAAGAAAAGGCTAGCACATTTTTTGGCACGGAAACACTTCCAGATTGTGTCTTATTTCTTTGAACTATGCAGGCTAGGATAATGATACAAGGATAATTATATTTCATGCTTCAAACTGAAGTTAATAGGAGAGAAATATCCTTCTGTGTGGAGATTTTACATCATGTTTAAAACATCTGTTATTAGCTGAAGCCAGAAAGATCTATGCATGTATTTAAAGAATACATTTAAAGAATGGAGAATGCAACTAGCATTAAAAAAAGAGCTTTTTTCCTCCTTGTATTAGCTAATTTAGTATCTTAGTTGCATCAACAGTGAAGTCGCAAGTGACATGTCCCATGCTGATCATCAGTGCACCAGAAAGGTAATTCACCAACAGCTTCAAAACGTGCAGTTTCCAGAAAAAGATAACAGCAAGATTATATTTGTCTAAAAAAAACCCCATCAGTAGTCTCCCCAAAGCCCCCACTAAGTGAAAAAAAAAGCTTCAAGAAAAATAGAGAAAGCTTCCTTAGAAACAACCTCACTGAAAGGGAAAGGAAACACAATGGTTTAGGCTGCTACTCTGTTCACTCAGTTCTACATGAGGACAAGAGGTTAGGAGTAGAAATCGCAAAGCTGTTCCCTGGGGCCTGCAAAGCTTCATCACTGAAGGAAACCGTGGTAGGGAAGCCTATGGCTAGGTAGTGCCTCTCCACAACCCCTGTCACTATTCAGGAAACTGAGTGGTGGTGTAGTGGAGGCTACTTCAAAATTAGTTACTAGACAGATGGTTGCAAAGCCTCTGTATTGCCCCTCTTTTAGGTTTTGTACAATTTAAAACCATACTGGGTGAACATAGAGCATGTAATTGAAAAAATATGCATAAGGAAACTTTTTTGGAATTTCAGAAGGCTTCTTCTGAGGGTCTCTGTTGCTGGGAATGGGGCTGGAGCAGGAGTGCTCCAATAATGCAATAGTGAGCAGTAAGACTTTGCTGGCATTTGGCCTTCTGCTGGGACACGAAGCAGCAGGACTTCTGTGTGACAGCTGGCAGCACAAGACTAGCACAATGCCTAGTGAAATGAATGAAAGCCATCTCCTGAAAATGAGAAGACGTGATGGATGGAGATCTATTGAGTTGCACCCAAAACATCTGAGATATTAATTCTTCTTCTTTTATCTTGTTTCACCTAAAATATTCTTGGTGCAGATGTCTTCATGAGAGGGAACTGAAATGGCATTGAAAAAATTATGTTATCAAATGAATTCCTCTGGAAGAAGCAGGAATGATTATGTTGCTTTCCTTCTCCTTCCAGAATAGATTTAGTAAAATTCTGGAGATTTTATTTTTCTTCTTGTCCCCAAACTTACAGAATTATTGGATAACTTATTATCTTTTTCTTTCCTCTCACTGAATAATTTTGATATGTTACATTTGAGTCACTGTAAGGTCTTGAAGCTGTGGTAAATAAATACATAAGAAGCTATAATTTTGGGGTTAGTTCCTCTTTCACACTATTAGGGTAAGAGAGTGCTGCAGAACACAAAGCTGTGCCATTTGGAAAGGAACTGGGGCAGCATCTTACAAGATATCTGACAAAGCAGTTTGCTTGTACATCTCTTGCTGTACATAACATGAAGATGAGCACTGGCAGAAACTCTTTGAGTGAAAGGATTGTTATTCAGTCCCCCTTTCCCTGTGACTGGCAACGTGACTGTAGCTGGCTGATTAGTGAAATTGCTGATCATAATTTTTAGTCTTGGGGCTCTGTTTTCGGTTTTACTTTGCTTTGTTGTTAGAGAACAGGATAATAATTCATGATGAAACCATATAGGCTACAATAAAAAAACCCCACAAAACAAAAACCTTTGCTAAGCAGTCGGTATTCAGTTCTCCGACAAGCAGAATTTAGAATAAAAGGTTACTAACATTTTGGCAGTGTTTTCCTCAGGCTTTCTCTTGTATTTCTGCCAAATATCTCACAAGGCTCAGATTTGATTAAAATGGCAATGCTCTCTGCTACTTGAATGTAATTAGAGCCATTCATTACAGCTTTAGTTGACAGTTTGGCAACCTGCACATTTTTCTGAATATGGACAGCATTCCATGGAAACAGTTCAAGGGAAGAGCACAAGAAGAGGGTCCTCTCTTGAACTGCAGCAAATGGAAGGCTCTCTATGTTTAGAGAAATTTACAGGTTTCCAAACTGTCAATCGAAGCTGCGAGGAAGAGCTCTAATTAGATTAATGTAGCAGAATACAGCATTTTTTTGTCAGCCAGCTCCTGCAAGTTCCTGCTACGTAGTTATCACATACCCTATAGGACCATTAAGTATTTCTATTGCAAGTCATTCTATTTTGCTGCTATTAACCCCAGTCTTAGAACACTATTGGATGGAGAATAAATAGAGAAAATGTGTTTGCCTATGTAAATTTTTTCTGCAGGCCAGCTTTTTGCAGAATTTAGGAGAAAATTTTTAATCTATTTGAATTTCTGACTCTTTCCAGTATACATCAAATAAAACATGGCTCTAATAAAGTCAGAGCAGTCATGGGCTTCTTTCAGATTCCTGGTGAATTCTATCGTTCAGTCCAAAATATTAGGTCAGCTATTGTTACTTTCATTTCGTATTCTTCTGTGCCATGCCCAGAACTGCTGAAATATAGAAAGAAATGTAATTTTAAGTGCTTTCCCCATCATCTGAAAACACAAACCCTGTTGACTTCAATCAAGTTTTTATTGTGATTAAAGTAGGAAGTGCTTAGTCCAAAATCTGATGAGAACAGCTCTTTGTTTTCCATGTGGCTCATCACCATTAAAAGGGAAAAGAAAGTGCAGATTAACGGATGGGGAAATCTGTAGCTCAGTTTTGCATTGCCTGCTGCTGGGTTACTTCATTATGTGAACCAGGGGATGATAGCCTCATTGCCCTTTTGGTTTCATGGCAAACTGAATACCGAGGCTTTATAGGAGAGCCGGTGCATCTGGATGAAAAATGGGTTCAAAGCTGAGATAGTCTTGAGGTCATTTGTTTGTTTACAGAATTTTACACAAAGCCGAGTTCCTCTCAACAGCAATAGGAACACGCAAACCATGAGCTTTTGCCAAGGTCTCCCACCAGACAGTTCAGCCATGTGCCAGAGAAACTTCTGTTTCTTTCTGCCTCAATTCCTTTATCTTCTGACATTTAACTGCTTTCCTCATTCCCAGCCTTGTTGGATGTCCCTGAGTTTGAAATCTCAGAAAACCTCTTAAACTCTGAGTAGAGCCATGGCTTTGGGCAGGCCAGTTAGAAATGCTTTCATTCTGCTTTCCAGTAGTATGTGTTGCAGAGCAGTGACAACTCAGGACATGGAAGGAACCAGGAAGTTGTCATATTTCTGATCCTGAATGACTGCCGAGCCACCCCTCCTTCCTCCCAGGTCAGCTGAACCTCCCTGAGTGAGCTTGATGTCATTACTTTTACAATAGGTATGATGACTCTTGTGGTAGTTGCTTGCTATGTCTGTTCTATTTGTTTCCTCTTAAGCCTTGTGTATTTTTATACTGTGTTAAATTCTTTAGGTTAGATATCAAGAGAAGCTAAATCAAACAACATCCTTACTGTCAGTGCAGGTATTCTGGTAGGATGTACTTGTATTGCTAACAGCTGATGCAACACAGAACTGTTATAATCTTATGATTAATGTTACTGGGATAGTAATGATTTTAGTGTGTTTGGGTAAATTCGCACCTTTAAGTGAAACAGCTACATTGGTAAAAGATCAGCAGACATTTATTGCCTCTAATGGTGTCCAGGAAACATACTTCTTCAATCGAGCTTACCACTATGGAACCCGAGGCCATGGCATGATTCCCAAGATAACCAGTGCCAAACAAATGTAAAATCAGAGGAGAAAATTAACACAATAATCACAATTGTTTAATTGCTTATGTAGTATTCTCCCTGTCACAACTTTTCAGCTCATCATTCCAAATCCATTTTATTACCTCTGCATTCTTCTTGGAACCTCCCTCTGCATGATCATCTCTCTTTCCCATGCAGAATGGAAAGACCAGCTTTCAGATGCTGTTTGGCTTGGCAGAGGGCCTCACAGGTGATACCTGCTCAAGTGATTCTAACTCATAAACTGGGATTTTACTGGCAGCCCAACTGTATTTGGTGCCCACCTCTGTACAAATGTGTCAGAGTTGTGTTACATTCTCCCATGGGTTAGTCTTTTGAAGTCTTGCTTCTCATGGGAGTGAAGTAAATACATTACAGTTCTGAAAGATTTCCTATGCCTCAGAAACATTTTAAGCAGTTCTCTCTCAAATTTTCTCTAAAATGTGTATGCACTTAGACATAGGAAGCCACTCAAGTCACCTTAAGAAGCATCCTTAGCTTCATGTGTTCTTTTACCAAGCCACAAACATTAACATCTGTGTTGAATACGAAAGGGAATTTGAAATATAAGTAGGGCAAGGTACCCAGTTTGACTCTGCGACTACATAAAGTCTATCAAAAGCAAAGTGACACATTCTGTGGAGTGCTCTGTGGTTAGCTTTGTTTCTGGCAGTTTGGTGGTAACTCACTTGGAGTTCCCTCCTCTGTACTGCAGTCTGCACTGAACACATGACTTAGAGACGGTCACAAATGGACTTCAAAAGAACTCCCTACCTGGCTAGGATGCTCAGCACCATTTCGTTCTCCTGATACATGGGAACTTCTGTGGCCAAAAATGACTCACAAGACTCCAGGTTTCACATTTCAGCTGGTGTCTCTCTTTTCTTCTAATGTCCCTATAGTGGATGACCGATATTACAGTCACATCACAAAGCCTGTCCCTAACATGAGAACAGATACTTACTCCATTTCTTCTGTAGGAGCTACACATTTCAAGGGGATTTCTACAGACTGGCCAAACAAAAAGTATTTCCTAGTGTTTATACCTTTTTAAGAAGTAAATTGATAATGTCCAAATCTTATTCAAATTCTAGAAGTCCAGATTTCAAGATAATTTATTTTTAATATGTGGACACATTTTGATACACTGCTTTCATTTGAAGTGAATTAGATGATTTAGTTATGGATCTTCTTATTCCTTAGTGTTTTAAACTCCACCTCCTCATCAAGGCAGGAGGAGAAAATAAGATGAAAAATCTCATGGGTCGAGCTAGAGACAGGGAGATCACTTACCAGTTACCATCATGGACAAAATAGACTTGACTTGGGAACTTCCCTGCTCCAGCCTGGGTCCTTTCCACAGGATGCAGTTCCTTCATGATAAACCTGCTCCAGCGTGGGTTCTCCATGGGATGCAGTTCCTTCAGGAAACACCCACCTGCTCCCGCATGGTGTGCTCCGTGGGCTGCAGCCTGCTCATCCGCTCCACCGGGCCTCTCCAGGGGCTGCAGGAGAATCTCTGCCTGGGTGCCCGCGCCACCTCCTGCCCCTCCTTCTGCTCTGGCCTTGCTTCTCACAGGACTGTTTCTCACAGTTTGGGTTGTTTTTCCCCCACCGCCCCTAAATATTCACTTCCTGCACAGTGTTTTGTCCTTTCTTAAGTACTTTTTCCCAAGGCACCACCACCCTGCTGCGGGGCTCAGCAGAGCCCTGCGGTGGGTGGGCTGGAGCTGGCTGGAACCGGCTGTGTCCGGCTCGGGGCAGCCCCGGCCACTCCTCACAGAGGCTGCCTGCAGCCCACTGCCAGCACCTGGGCACCTGCGCTCCATGCACATTTCTAGACCACTAAAAAAAGCCGTAAGCCAGAATGGAATTACCTTTTCCATGACATACCTAAGGCAGATGTTACGGTGCTGCTTTCACGGTGGCTGGCCTCCGTTCTCCTCATTACTAGTTGTTTTCATCCCTACTGCAATAAAATTCTGACACAGAAGCTCTGTTGCTGTCTGTGCATTTGATCTCCTTTCACTGATCTCAGTATGTGAGTTGAAATTCAGCTGAGTATCTCGAGCTAGAGGACCTTTAATTTATCTGGGGTGGCCTCAGGGGTATGTGGTCTGCCAGGTACAGCATCTCTCTGAGTTCAGTCTCCTCTTCTGCCTTTCCACTTAAGCCCAGTTACGAGACTGATGGCTGGATCCTGTTCATATATCAATAACTCTCAGTAGGGACAATGCTTTTTTTTTTTCCCTTCTGGGCTAGGTTCTAAAGAATGGGACCCGTCTGCTTATTTTGACTCTTCAGGCTCCCCTCTATCACCATCTTCCACATAGTAGGTGAGGCCGCAGTGTTAAGTTCAACCCCTCAGGGTATTTCTTCCTTCAAGCTCCTGAGCACCACAAAGGTGGGAAAGTTGTAAATACTCTTATCTGCACAGATTCTTTGATTGACCTGTCAGCTTGTCAGTCAGTGTATCTTGCTTCCAGTGCTCTGTATGGTGGGAGAAAGGATGCTCCGATGACTTGGTTGCTCTTATGGACCTTCCCAGCATCTTGCTGCATGTCAGAGTGCTTTCCTGGTTACCACTAGACAGCAGAAGACAACAGTGTCTCTTTGTCTCCTATGTTAACTCCTGAACTAGCTCCTGATGTGACCCTCTCTGCTGCTCTTTAGGTGCTCTGGAAGGTGTGTTGGGCAGTGACTGTGTATGATAAGGTACATTGGCGTCCTGCTTTGGGATTTGCCACATTTATTTGTCAGGAATGTGCTGGTGGTGCCCATGTAAAATCATAACTCACTAATCTCAGGTCAGGCTAGGGTTACACGAGGCATACACTTATACATGCAGTGTACATAATTCACTTAGAATAGTTTTTAAAAGACATAGGGAATAAAACTCAAGATTAATCCATTTAAATTTACATCAGAAAGGTCACTCTTTCTCCCTCTTTCTTCCCTTTGCCCATTTATCTTGCTGTTCCCACTGAAAGGGTTGCCTCATTCAGTCCTTCACGTGGTCTCTACCTTAGTGAGACATGATAGCTTTTAGACCAAATTTCATGAAGAGGTTCTTGATAAATTCTTTCTTTCACTCCCAAACCCATTCCAGATTTTGTTCTTGCTATTCTTCTTAGTTAATTTAAATATTATTTCTCTTCCTTGGGATCTGCAAATCACTCTCTAAGCTAAGGGTGATTTCCTGCACAGCTCTGCTGAATGAGAAATAAAATTCATTCCCATCCTCTGACTTTGGTGATATTTTAGGTATGTTTCCATGTGAAGCGTTGCTATATGGACTTCACACCTTAGAGAAACAGAAATTTTAACAAACATTCTAGATACAAGTGTATAAGGGAGTTAAGTGCAGGTAGATAATTTCTGGCTCTTGGTTGAAACCAGACACTGTGGCCTTGACTTCTGCAGCAATTTGACCCTCACCCTTACCCTTTCTCACTTAGCTCCCTTTAACACAGCTGTCAGTCTCAGCTCTCCCTCTTCTCTCAGCCCTGTGACCAAGGCTGTGCTTACACTCCGGACGCCAGAGCCAGCTCCGAACCCACTGTGTGGTGTTAACACGCTGCCAGTTTTCTAGAAAGGAGGTGATCCCACCATGCAGCAGACTGCTGCAGTTGCTCGGGTAGCTCTTGCCCTTGAAGTGCCCACTCTCCTCCTCTGAATTTGAAGTGTACCCTAGATGAGGGGTTTATGCATGGGTGTCTACACTGCGGTGTTTCAGTGCCGTGTGTGTAAAACATCAGCAGTGTAGTGGTTTGTAGCCTAACGGGGAAAATATGAAGATAAAAACCATGTTATTACAATAGCACTTTTGGTTTTTTTTTTTACGTTCTATCCTGTAAATCCTCTCTCCAGTTCACATTTGCTCAACTAGTTTCAAGCTGCTCAACTAGTGTCAGGCTTTCTAGATCCTTGTTCCTTGAAGACCTTCCTTACCCCCTCCAGCAAGATGACTGATCAGAAAGAGGTACAAAGAGTTTCTTTGTATGCATTAATTAATATGATGACCTAGATGCATTTGAAGTAGGTGGAGTTCATAACTGAACTACCTTTAAACAAAGTATGGCAGCTACAGCAGCAAAGGCACCGTTTGGGCTGTATGTCAATGCAGCTAGCCACTACACTAGGTGGGTTTCCAACCATGCTGAAGTTCCTAGCACTGGGTAGGACACTTCTGTGGGTGCTAAAACCTTTAGCTTGCAGACCGAGCTGAACAGTGCCTTACAAAGTGTGCTAGAATTAATTCTGGCACAGAAACAGAGATCTGAAGCCATACCCCTGCGTGTACTCTGCGTGAGTGTTTGTTGCAGAACCTCGGTCATGCTGGATATTTGGTAATTACAGATATCTGCCTCTGTTTTGGCATTCCTGAAGGCTCATCACTTACTTGGCTTTGGCAGTGCTGAGATCTGTTTTGTTTTGTGCTGCTGTGTATTTCTGGAGGCTGGAATCCATACACCTCTCTGAAAAGAGAAGTGGGTTTTCCGCGGATCATTTCTGACATCACTGGCTGGGTGAGCGACAGCAGGTGGTACGGCAGAGGCAGATCCACGTGAGGTACTGGTTGCCTTGCCAGTATGCATGTGCTGACTGGCCACCTGGCTGCCCTCTCTAGCCACGCGCAATGGCTGGATCCCTTTGGCAGAGTCAGCTTGGTTCTTTTTCCTTTACCCAAACACAAAACTTCTAGAAATGTTTCATCTTTGACATCTTAATCTATACGCCAAGTGTGAACAAAATTACTCCATTCTTTGAAAAGAGAGGAGGAAAGAGAAATGTATGAGTGTACAGTGGGATCATCTAAATGTCACCTCCTTAGGAACCCAAAGTAATCACAGATCTCCAGAATCCTGGAAAACAGCAAAAACTCTCTGGAATGTTACAAGTAAGTGTATAATATAAAGGGTAAAATATATCCTAAGTTTATCATTTAGCTTCAGAGTGGTAGGGCTACGAACCTAAAACTGGAATACATATGGAAAGTGAATTTGATGTCAGTGACTGGAAGCCAAAACATGGTCGTCTCAAGCCCAGTTTTATTCCTCCTGTACAGTTTTCTGAGGTAGGGTTTAATGTTTTCCCTGAAGAGAAAAATTAAATATCTCCTTGGAGAATATTTATAAAACTAAAGAAGTCTACATGCTTGTGACATCAAATCACAAATCTAGTGCTATATTGCCCTGTGGGCATGGAAATTTCAAGCTCTTTAGTAAACTATTATAATAAGAAATTGCATTTTTTGCAAACAATGTAATTTCTGGAGACACTGTAGTTGTACATTAGCTTACAGATTGTTATCACAGTTGTGAAAAGAAAAGAAGAAAATATTTCTATTTCCAAACACCAAAATCAGACTGACGTGCCTGTGCTCTCTCTGAGGGATCAGCCGTGACTTCTGTTTTCCTTCCACTGTCCAACTGCTTTCCAATCCTAACGCAAAAGCATTAATCTTTGCTAGAAACAAAGCACATCTATTCATAAAAATCCCTTTGAGGATTTATCTCAGTACGTTTTCAAGAAAAGGTTTTAAAATGCTTTCACTAAAGAAGGATAAATTAAAAGGAAAGATCTGACCTGGAAAAATAGCAATGACTTTTAGTCAGATGTTGCAGTGTATTTGGCTGGCTTCGCTGTCACATTCAGGTTATGAGACCATTGTCAGCATAGTTGTTGATCTGTTCCATGCATTTCAAGAAAACTGGGTTGTAATAAATGGGAACAACTTGTGACAGTATTACATTTCACTAACAGGAGCCATTTCTGCTCATTTGGGTTAGAAGGTAGTGTGTGGATTCCCCAGTTCATGTCTCTACACCTGTAAAGCTCTGATATTATTATACTGAAGTAACTCCCCCCAGACTGGGGTCTTGAATATCCTCAGTGAAGTTAATTTCATAGCCTTTTCTGGCACCTTCTTTCTGTATTTGCAACTGATTTTATTCTTCCTTCACATAGTTATGAAAATTTCCCTAATTTTTAATCTGTATTTTTTCATGTTAATACTTTATTGCCTCCTGGTCTTCCCAATTGGTTAATGGGATGGATTTATGTCTTATCTAATATCCATTCATAATTCCATGAATAATCCTGCTTCCTCTTGGTCTTTTCTTTCCATGAAAGCTTCTCTGTAGTTGAAGATGTCCTCTCTCAAACTCTTTCAAATTCTAGAGCAGTTTTAAAATTTTCCCCTACGTTAAAAAAAAAGCCAAACAATTATAGTGACATATAATTGTATTTCTAACTTGACATTTTAATTAATACTACCCAACATAGTGTTTGACTTTTGTCTGACAGTCACAGTAACTTGAATATAATGCATCAACAGCTCTAATCTTCTTCTGATATGAGTGGCTGATGTCCTTATAATGGTGGTTTTGATTAAGTCTGGACAATTTGCATAAATTTTTCCTATCTGATTCAAGCCATACTTATCTCTTTAAAGCCATGGACTGCTATACAAAAAATCAGTAGTGAGTTTTAACTGTCTCTTTTGGCCCCTGAACAGATTTCAAATGCAGAGCTTTTATGCTTTATTCAGGAAATACAGTAGATTTTGAATGCCTCAGTGTTTGAAAAGTGTTAGAAAGTGCAAGCTATGAATGCCTGGCTCTGCTGATTTAAGGAGAGCTAACTACACTGCTATGATGTGGTAGAAACGTAAGCAAAGGTAGGGGAAACTACTGGGATAGTGTCAAGGAGCTGGTAGCTGTTACGAGGAAGAAAAACACCTGCAAGACAGAAAACAAGATCTAAGCTGGAACTGGCAGCTAGAGAAGTCATTTTGTTGGAGCCATGACTGAAGACTGAAACGTTATAGACTCATAAGAACCTTTGACAGCAGGTCGTGATTTCATAGTAACCTGTAGAAGGTAACTGAATAATAGTTCAGACTGGATTGCAACAGTAACTTATTCATGCTGTTGAAGATGGAAATGGGCTGTCTCATCTAAGTCTTACAGGGTTTTCCTCTGTGTTGTCTAAAATGGATTTTCATTTTATCAGCGATGGCAGGAATTTACCCAGCTCATAACTAGGATGAAATAAAACTACCTAACCTAGGTATGAAATTATATTCTCTGAAAACAATGCTTCCTCCTTGCCCCATGTTTTTTCCACTCTGATTTATAGTATAAATTTCCTGCACGACACTGATAAGCGTGAAATGAATTGCTCAGCAAATTTTCTAATTCGGGCTTCTGCTAGACTAACACCACCCACTTCAAGGACGGTCCGTATCACGTCAGTGAAAAATATCTCATTACTTGTGTTAAAATTCTGAATTAGGACTGGTATTTTAGTACATCCCAAGATGTATTATGGTTTCTAAGAGCCAGACTCTTAAATGCTTGTGTTCAGTTCCTTATCTTGGTAGCATACTTCAGTGAGACTGGATTGGATTATAATGACCCATCAAAAAGACTGCTACTGGATTTCCTTGAGGAGATTTGAAGTTTCTTGCAAACTCTTCCGTTACGGACAGTATCTTTTCCATTCTTGCATCAGTTCTGCTATTACTGAACCAGCAGCTGATTTTGTGTGGCTTACTGTCCCCTGTAAAGCAAGGAAACACCGTACCTTTGCTTCAGCTTCACACAACCCTACCCCTTGCTTACTGTTTGCTAAAACAAATAATTTATTTTGTGTTGTTATGAAAGTGCTCCCGCTCAAACTACATATTCATGTCGATGATCTTCTGTGATAAGACACTGTACAACTTTACAGTGTCATACACTAACCACAGCAGCATGCAGGAGCTCACATGACGGTCATTTAATATCCATGACTCACAGTCCATAGGACTAGGATTCCAGCCAGCAGGGATTTGTTCTAAGTGGCGTGAAATGACAAACAGTGCATGAGATACAGCTCAGATACCAAACATGGTGGCCAAGCATTTAAAAAAAATATGGCTCCTTCAAAAAAAAAATTGTGCAATAGATTCACCCAACAACTAAGGAATATCCTTCTCCAAAAATTTAAGAAAAAGTGCCAAAATACAGAACATGGTATCTTGGCCTTTCTAAGTGGATTCTGCACCCTCCCTGGTCTCTGGTTGTTCTCTTAACTTTGCTCGTTTTAATTTTTCAGTTTGAGTTTTGTGGTGGAAACTGATAATTGCTCTTACTGTACTTGTTCTTTCTGCCTGATTTTTTTGCATTTAAAGCTGCAACTTTTTTTTCCATGGCTTGATATTCTGCTGGGATGTTATACAGTTGTGGAGTGCAGGAGGGATTAGATGTCACTCTGTGATTCACCCAGTCCCCTGAGGAGAGCTATATAAAGATCATCCTCTTCTCCTTGGCCCCAGGGAAGCCAGGGGGCAGATTATGAGCTAGTGGAAAAGACAAAAGCACGAAGAAAAAACCTCACCATCTTCAAAGAGGTTCCAGGAGCACACATGGCCCTGCTCTCGCATTGTACAGAACTGGGAAAAAGTGTGATCTGTATAACAATAGAGGGGCAGCTTAAGGAAAACCAAACCCACTCCAAGTTCTCTTTCCCACATTGTGATTGCTCCTTTCACAGAAATTGCTCAAGGTTTCTTTTTCCGAGGAGAAGATGATGTGGAGAGATAGGACTCTGCTGTGTACAGATGCCTTTTTTGCTGTAGCCTGAGAATCCTGAAATGTGTTTGCCTTGTAAGGGCAGGTTATTTTCAACCACTCCCTTCATTTATGTTCCTGTTAAACCCATGGCTTAAGTGGAGCTTCTGTGCTGCAGAGATTTTGCACTGGCTGTCTGCCCAGGGATGGATTGCAGCAAGAGTAGACTCTGACAGAAATAGGTGGTTATGTGTGTAGACCTCTAAGTCTTGAAATGAGAATATTGCTGCCAGAGGTCAAGGTTTACGCTTGCCAGTATTTACCTCATTCACTGAAGTCAGTCAACTCTCCTTTGCCAGTTGCTGGCTATTTTTGTAACAGTCTCACAATGGTGGGGATTTTCTCGTTTCAGTCCTTACAGAAATGACAAAACTTGGGGTACTTTTGCCTCTGAGACTTCATTAAGAAGACTAAACTGTGCTTTCATGCTAAAACTTCTTCTAGATTACTTGTTTACAAGTGAGAAGTGTTTTAAATTCATTTCTATAAAATATTTAATTGTATTTTGATGTGTTTTATCTGAGGCTTTAATATTTTAAGACTGTTATTTTGTTCTCCAGAAACTCTTGTCTTTCCTAATCTCTCAGAAGCAAAGCTCTGAATTCTAGAAAAGAAAATCAAGACAATTCTTTTTTATTTTTAAACCAATACGCAGCAGTTTTAAAATGCTTTTCAAAACACTTGGAATTACGGATTTTAAACCAAAAGTCCTGTATCTGTTCCTTATTTTGCTTTTCCATGGTTTTAAGGAAGAATCAAGATGTGTTTTGGAAAATTTGAAGGAACCTGAAAACTGACAGCTATGACAACACCTGCCTCAGCTTTCTGTGTTCTGAGTGGCACATTTAGTTATATTTATCCTTCTATTTTTAAATCACCATTTTGTCTCACATCTTATCACATGGAGCAGGGTTTTGCTGCTTCAAAGTCTTTGTCAACTGTAAAGTCACTGCTAGATGTAGCTTATTTAAGATGAAAAGACTTTCCAAAATAGAGTTTGACCTTCTTTTACAACAGGAGTGATGTTCTGGTTTTGATTTTTTTTTTTTCAGTTTTGAATTAAGAGTTTTGCTGTATTACCATGGGCTTTACTAAGGCTTTACCATCTTACCTTTTGTTTTTAATGTTCATTATGTTCAAATGTGTTTTGTTTTTAAAATACATGTTGCTATTCGTGTTACTGAAAGCAAACTGAAAGCGCCCTGTGAAAGAAGGTAAGAGATTTGTGGTGATTCTCAGTTCCTTGGGGAGTTATTTTATCCTTAGATGGCACTTTGAGAACACTCCGTCCTTGAACAAGTAAGTTTTCCTTAGTTATAACGAGATACTTCATATAGGGCAAGATCGAAATCAATGATAAAGGTTGTAATGACTTCATTAGGTCAAGGATTTTACCACAGAATAGTGAAACATAGAAATGAACAGAAAGGAACAATGTACTGCACTGTCTCTCTCAGGCTGTGAAGGGAGATCACTTACGGTATGAACGTTGGATCTCAACAAAGCACCGCTTCTTCTGAACTGAGAACAGTAACATGCATGAAGATGAATCCACACCATGCTCCTCACTGGACTTTTTGGGCTGGTTTGCATTCTGTTGGCAATAACATGCAAGGAAAGGAGACGTGAATCTCTAAATGTTTGTCCTCTACTAGTAGATGTCGTTGCTAAGATGTGTTTAAAAATTAGGCTGGCTGGCCTCAATTTCATTGCTGTCTGACAGCCTAAACTGTATTTATTACAGATTACTGAACATTGAACCAGTAGATATCCAGACGAACATTTTGGTCACCTTTTGACAATAGTGTTTCTTTCTAGCAGTGTCCATTGAGTACTGAGATCAATGGAAAAAGAAAGGAATGAGGTTTGGGACAGGTTTGGGACAATTCATTTTTCTCTACCTTGCTCTATGGTATATGTTTCCAAAAGTTGATGCACCAGCGCTGGCACTTTGTTGATTGGAAAAAAATTGGTATTCTGAGCCCTATCCTGCTTTTTTGCAGGGCTGGCAGTGCTTTTTTACCCAGTCTCCTGTTACCTTCCACAGGCCTCTAGATAAAGGGCCTGAATCACCAGACTTTGCTCATTACAATACTGCCTCTTTCTGTGTGCATTAACTATTAGCCCACTGTTCCTTCTTTACACTGCCCTGCACAATTTCTTCTCTCTTATCTGTTGTTGTAAGAGGAATGCAGGCATATGTGTAGGTCCAGGTGACGTATACTTCAATTTGCTTAACTTAATAGTTTAAATGTGCTGACTTTTGTTGTCACCATCTGACATCTTCTCTGACAAGAAGTCACGATTAGAAGATCATGTCTATATGGGCATATTATTTTGTAGTATTGGTGAAGACAGAATTAGAAAATGCTCTGAGTAAGTATTTTGCAGAGTACATGTAAAATCACAGTTGAGTTGAAGGATGTTTCATATAGCAAAGTGTCAAAAGAGTCTAAAAGGCCTTAAATGGGAAGTACTGTATAGGAAACCACCTTCTCATTTCCTGATGACTGACTTGTTTCTCCTGTAGAAGAATGCCCCAATGCAACCCCCTACCTTTTGTGGCTTTTATTTATCAAATGGAGAGAAAAAAAAAGACATCTTTAAGGATCTCCTGTCTGCTGGAATCAAACTGTGGGTCATTCCACTTGGCCCTTGAAAGTCTAAAAGAATCATTTGAGGGGGAAGGAAGGGAAATTCTGGGATCTTGGAAGCCAAGAAACATCACAGTTTTGCAAATCAAACTTCTATAAAGGATCAGACTCATTGCTGTAACTGAATTTACCAGGGAGGGAAAAGAAACAAGAAACACCCAGCTTCAAAGACCTGGGCTGAGGCTGGGTACAAGCTCATTTCACAGCACAACTCTAACAGCAGGGAAAACTGTGTGCCCATGTGTAAAGGAAATGCTGGTGACAGCACCGTCAGTGATGGCGCTGCATTTGGGAGGCAGGGGATGGTATGGGGGGATGCAAACAGCTTCAGCAGAACACTTCCAAGAGAAGAGAGAATGATGACCAGAGAGCTCCCCTGTTCTCTCTCTGTCACCCATGATGATTCATGAACCTCTCTGTGGCTGTGTCCTGGTCTTTTCAATGCAAGAATCCTGTTAGCTTTCTCATAACAGCAGAAATCATTAAAAAAGGGGATCAACTTCAGAGGAACATAAAACACACACCAAAAGTCTGTCTCTTTAATGATATCCCCTACATACTTTACTGGTGGGGACTGTGCTAGTCTAATACCTGTTAATTTTCTTCCTAATTAGGACTATAGCTCACCAGAGGCTGTTTTATATTTAATATAGATATGGTAAGAGGCCCAGTCCTCAGTGACGGAAAGAATCTGGAGCTATGGAAAGAGGTATGGAGAATAGAGTGGAAGACCTGGTACACAAGACACTGGAAGACCAACAGCTGGTTGCAATCCACCATGGAAGATACGTGGAGTTTATACTACTTTAACAGAAGGAGTAATCTCAGTGTAGCTATAAACTTTTATTACAGCCATATTTTATACATTGTGATGTAAAAAATGCCAGGCCTTCTCAAAACTCAGAAAATTAGGGCCACTTTGCCGCTAGCAGAACAGAATTACGAATATCTGGCATCCTCCTGCCTCACCAGTGTCCCTCCAGCACTGAACAAGGCAAAGAGAACACCTGGCTGCTGGGGAAAGACTACCTCTAAAAAGGAACTCTGTATGTTTACGTATTGCCTCTTCTGAGGTCAAAAGTTCCACTTTAAAAGTTAGACTGAAATTTCTCAATGAAATAGGTTTTGATCAATTCAGTTTTTGTTGAGCCTGAATATTTTACAAGTATTTTTAATCACTTTATAACACAGGTGTCCTGTAGAATTCCTGCCTGAGTCACTGTATCTCTGGCACAACAGGCATTTCATAACACAGTTTCAGGGGAGATCCAAGAGGTATATTGCCAAACTCTGGGTTTCCAAGCATGTGCAGAGTCTGAGGTTTCCCAAAACTGTGCTTCCTGGGAGTTTGTTCTCAGAGAATTCACAATGCATAAGAGAATAGATAATGGGTCTAAACTGCAGTAAATAAGATTCATGGCCAAATCAAGGGAAAAAATGTTAAAGTGTACTCTAGTACTAAATTATATTGCCTGGGAAAGCTGTTAAATTTCCATCATTAAGGGAGATATTTGCCATTGTTTTAGGAAAGTATTTCTCAGGTATGGCTGGATGTGGGTAAAAAGGAGGAACTAGGTTGACTTTTGAGAACACTTCTAGCCATATTTTCTATAGTATGCTTCAGAACAAGTAGGGAAGGAGTGGACTATTGCAGTTTGGATGTGAAGCATGAAAAAAAAATACTTAAAAATTATGATCTTTCACATGATTCTTTTATTGGAAAATACCGCACATAAAAAAGTAAAGGAATTAATTTAATCCTCTCTAATACACCAAGATTTTGAAAAATAGCTGGCTGCTCTTCTGTTTTGTCAAATGTGATGAAGTGATACCCTTGTTATTATTCTCTCCTTACTCTGTTATTGAAAGAGCAATAGAATAAAGATAGAATTTTTACCCTGTAGTAGTTTTAGGCATTAAAGGTCAGGTATTGTTGTCAACCCTGCATTGGACTCTCTCTGATCTTACACAAGACTCAAAACATTTGTGACACTCTCTTTTACAAATGTCATTACTCTTTTGCCTCACAGACAAGGCATAAGATAGTCAATGTCTGCACACAGTTTGATCTATGTATTTGAAGGAAATATAAGATACCAGTATCATATTTATTACTATTTTTATATATCTCCTCAAAACCCTCACTTTTCTGTTTTTTACAGAGCTTTTACAACCTGTCTGTGAAAATGGATTAAAGCATGATTATCATGTGATTGATATTTTTTCCTTTTAGCTTGCTTTCCTAAGGAATGACGCTCATGAGATACCACTTTCTTTCTTTCTTTCCCTTTCTCTGTGTGTGTATGTGCCTTTTGTATCCACTGGCCAGTTTCAGTGAAACCAGAAATCTTGAACATGCTCTGTTCCAAGAAGCTTCACGAAATTGGGCACAGAGTAGAAAAGGGTTATACTCTAAATCTTCATGGCGGAAAATAGCTGTCTATGTTGTCTGTCAGACTCTTGGAAAAGTGTTGTTATGAATGAACAGCCATGGGAAATGCTTCGTTCAGAGTCTATGGCTGCAGACAACAGGGGATCTACTTCACAGCAAAGTTTTTGTTTCTGCGTAGACTCTCATTCTCTGGTCGTTAACAATGGGGTTAAGAAATTTAAAAGTCAGTTATTACAAGCCCAAAAGCCATTCAAAATTAGGCTGCTTAGTTCATGTGCTCACCCAGCTACTCATTATCTTGTAGAGAAATTTGATTTTAAAGAAGTCATGATCAGAACCTTAAGGGTGAATTTGAGAACAACAGAAGCTAAGAAGTCCAAAGGTAAGGTTCTGTGCTCTTGAAGATAAGCCACGAATTATGAAAAGACTCTATTAATATAGTATTCTGTGCTAAATTTTATGATGATTGTTTTAAAATCCATCGCAGCACAAAACCTGTAATATTCCTCTTAGTTGCCCCCTGCTTAAGAATTTGCTGCTGGGTTTTCTGGGTGTGAGGCAAGCAAATATCACACTGGCTGGCTGCCTCTTCTCTGGCATGGTCACCGTAGATTGGCTCTAAGCATTATTTGTTTGTTTTTCAAATGTTCTGGGGTAAAACGATGGGACAGGAAACGTCTGAGCTTGTCTGACACTCCTGCAGCAGGAGTCCTCTTGGAACAGCTGGGGCTCATTATTTTGCTGGGTATTGCTTGGCTTGGGCCAAAGTTTCTTGGCACTTTTTCACCTCTCCTGTTGCACAGCTCCTACAAAAACTGTGTCAGGGTCTGAGCGTGTTAACCGGCCTTAGTTGCTCTGACCAACTTCACCTGTGGCCTCCGCTCATTCCCCCTGCACAGGGGCTCCTTTGCAGCTCGGTCCCTGCCGGAGCGGTGCTGTGAGCGTGCCCGTCTCTAGCTCCAGATGCACTGCAGTCACGCCTGGCTGTGGGCCCTGTTGACCTGACTTGTGGACTCTGTTCCTACCTTGGACCTGCCTTGTCACTATGGGCTTGCCTGGTGATCGTGAGAATGTGTCTGACTCTGGCTATCACTGTTAGACCTGGCCTAACCCTGACTTGATGATTTGCGTGTCAGGCTTGAGCTTGAACCAAGTCACCCCAAACTGCTCAGGACCACAGGAGACTCCATGTCCCGCCTCAGAGGGGCAAGGCTGTAGTTTGTCTTAAAAGGGTAGAGGTGCTTCCACTCTCTGACTTCCTCTTTGTCTCTTCTGTGAGGAAAATTATCCAGATGGAGCACAACATTGTCACTTTGACCAGCTTGTGTACATGAATTTGGCCTTATGTCTCATTCTCGTGCATGCAGGAAATCCTGGCTAAAATCGGGTGCTTACATGCACATATCAGTATTTACACACGTGGTGGGAGGGGTGCCACTAAGGCATGGTTTGCCCTTGCTAACCCCTTCCCCAGGGAATGGAAATATCCTTCTGACAGGAGACAGTGGGACGTAGATTCCTTTAATTTCAGTTACAGGTGGAGGAAGGGAGAGAGGGAAGAAGAGCTGGGTAGTATTGCTGCCTGCTTCCCTGTGCACAGCACGTATTTCTGCATGGATTTCCAGCAGCAGTCGTTGGATGATTGCATCAGCAGTAATGTCCCTTGATGCTTGAGTCCCTCTTAAGGAGGCCAGGGACTGGAGCACTGCATGGAAATGGGGCTGAAAGCTGGAGGGGATACCGGTGACAGGTGAGCAGAGGATAGAAGAGCTGATCTCTGCGTGGAGAACTGCCATCCAGTCCAGCATTTTTTCTCTGATAGGAGCCAACAGCAGGTGTCTGGGAAAGAATAGAGGAGCTGGCCATTTCTAGAGTGATTCCTCCCTTGTTATATTCTTCCTCCATATCTCCAGCAGTCTCTGGATTAAACTTCATGTCAAGAATCCGAGCTGTTCTGTCTGAAGTCTCCCAATGCACATGACCTCATGCATGTATTGTGCAAACCTACCCTCTCATTTTTTTTACTTTTGTGCAAGGACTTCCCTTCTAGAGATCTAACTGGGCCTGACAGGGCATTTTCAGAAAAATGTGTTTATATCACATCTCTGGTAAAACTCCTCTCACCATCTGAAACTCTTTCAGTTCTGTGAGTTTTTGCTGGTAGAGTTTGGGTTGTCTGGTTTGCCGTGCTTTTTGTTTTTCCATGGGACAGTAAGGTAGAACCTTTTCAGCTGATCTATGTTGTTTCAGTTGAGGGTGATGTCTTTTGCTGGGTGGGAAGGAAACAACACATTACCTCATGCCCTAGTTTCTTTGTTCCTGGAACAAGTATTCTTCCATGACTGATGGAGGGTAAATTGTCAACTGCATCTTGTACAACGATATGCAGTAAGTAGAAGCTCAGCTTCCTTGTTTTAGGTTGTCGTGAACTTCCCCATCTAGGAACTAAAATTCCTATAGTTTTCCCATCCAAATACCAGTGAAGATTGTCTGACTAGCCGCGCTTCTGTAGACAAAACCAGAACCAGACTAACTGCTTTTCTTTTGAGATAGCTGGAGCTAGCTCATGTATCGAAAGGTACTAGATATATGGATAGATGGGACAATTAGGTTATTTGGCTATATGTATTAATTTATATTTATTATTTTACTAATTATTTCTATTTAATGTATTATTTCTGAAGGTTTTCAACAACAACCACCATTATTTCGACCTTGCACTCTCTCTTTCAGTAAAATCCTACCAGAAAACAGTGGAGAAAGTAGGAATTTTCTGAGTTTATTTCTGCTGCAGAGATAGGCAAGAGTTTCTGTTATACTGTTTCTGTAAGAGCTGCAATGACAAAGTCATGATAATTGCTTGCATGAAAATTATGCCCTTTGTGGATTCAGATAAGGCAGGACGGTGGCTCTCTGGAATTCACTTATTGTTTTAGGACAACATAACAAGTGCTGCCTTCATTCTCAGTGTGTGACTGAACAACTTGTAGGTGGCATCCTTCCTGGCATCCACAGAAATGGAGGATGAGGTTTCCTATTTAACAGCTATTAATGACCTTTGCTCACCAGTTTGGAGTCAATGATGTACTAATACCCTTGTTTACCTGGAAGCTGACATCCTAAAGGCTGGCTTGTAGTGGTTTAATAAAATGTTCTTTCATTGACATATATTACGGTCTGGTCATTAAAGCACTGCAGACTTTGCTTTGCTGTGATCTAGTCTCTCATTTTTCTCCTGGTAATTTCCAAGATAATTGTTTAACCAGCACACAATTTGGTTGCAAACCTTTCTGTCAAAAAATAGAATTAATGAAGATCTCAGGTATATTTCAGACAAATAAAGTCTGTCTCAGACCTCAACTTCATTTCAAAGTCTTGAAAGTAAATATTTTATAAAAAGACAGAAATACAAAGAAAAGAGTTAAGAAAATCAGATTCATTTTGGTAACAACAAACAATGCTTTTATTTTTTTTTCCTTTGTATAGCAGTCTATGTCAACCTTGGAAAATGGTTGAACTGGGGATATTTCCTGACAATTAAAAGAGGTTTTTGAGTTGAATTAATTCAGCATTTAGAATTCCACCTTAAATTCTCCAAAGATGGCATTTACTTAAGGTTTTGAAGATGGGAATATGATCTGCTAAAAATCAGACAAGTGAGCAGAAACAAACTATGACTTCTGCCCCTGGGGTAATGGAGATGGAGATGAATCCTGACAAGCACACACATGACAAGACCTAGGCAGAGCAAGAACGGGTGACTCACAAATTGTAGTGGCACGTTCTCTCCAAGGGCCTCAGTGTGCAGTAATGCCTGAAAGATCTCAGCCAGGATCACATGATGCATACAGTGGTTGGCTGACTGTTGAGCCATATAATAAAACCCCAACAAATTAAGTATAAAACAGCCTCTGGTGAGCTATAGTCCTAATTAGGAAGAAAATTAACAGGTATTAGACTAGCACAGTCCCCACCAGTAAAGTATGTAGGGGATATCATTAAAGAGACAGACTTTTGGTGTGTGTTTTATGTTCCTCTGAAGTTGATCCCCTTTTTTAATGATTTCTGCTGTTATGAGAAAGCTAACAGGATTCTTGCATTGAAAAGACCAGGACACAGCCACAGAGAGGTTCATGAATCATCATGGGTGACAGAGAGAGAACAGGGGAGCTCTCTGGTCATCATTCTCTCTTCTCTTGGAAGTGTTCTGCTGAAGCTGTTTGCATCCCCCCCATACCATCCCCTGCCTCCCAAATGGAGTGCCATCGCTGACAGTGCTGTCACCAGCATTTCCTTTACACATGGGCACACAGTTTTCCCTGCTGTTAGAGTTGTGCTGTGAAATGAGCTTGCACCCAGCCTCAGCCCAGGTCTTTGAAGCTGGGTGTTTCTTGTTTCTTTTCCCTCCCTGGCAAATTCAGTTACAGCAGTGAGTCTGATCCTTTATAGAAGTTCAATTCGCAAAACTGTGATGTTTCTTGGCTTCCATGCTTCCAAGGTGCTTTTGTCTGCCTTTCCTTCCTTTTCAGCTGTTCTTGTTTGTCCACTCTGGTCCTTCTTTTCTCTGTCTAGTCTCTTGTTATTCCTTTTCTTTCTGCTCCCTCTGCATCTCTTTTCTCGTCATCTTATTCTATCTTCTTTAGTTTGTCTCACTTGAGCCATTTTACCCAGAATGCAGGTCTCCATTCTTTCTTCCTCATCTTGCCGAATTAGAGCACTGTCCTTTATGCTGCCTGAATAAGGGTAGTCCTGGACACAGAGATGTTGCATGCAAATCTCCATGCAAGCTCAGATATGACTAATACTCAGAGGAGAACAGAAGTGGCAATGGGGGCAATCCGAGTTTGTCTCATTTTTTAGTTATCAGTGACTTCCTTCTAGCCCATTATCTTGAGATTCTGAGTCCATGAGACACAAGAACTGCACACACTGTGTCCACCAGTGTGGACTCTGCAGCAAGCAATCTTTCATACTGTCAATTCCCAATCTAAAAGTAGGAGGGTTCTTGTCTTCCACATGCTTACTGGAAGCCAGCTGTGCCTGTACAATACAGATCCCCTGTCCCAGACATAGTGGGCTTGCTGCACTAAGAGCGTAGGGCATTTCTGTGCACGTGTAGTGGTTATTTGATCATGACTGTGATGAAATTATGGTCAGATCTTTGACTTTCAGTATCTGCTGTTCTTGCCCATGTCTCTGCCCAGAACAGCAAACTGTTGGTTAAAGATGGACCATATTTGATTTAAAAGCCTCTGAGGAGAGGCCTTCTTCCAGAGCAATCCGGTTGGGAGAACAGATTGTCTGGACAGTGGTGTTCAAAAAGAAGGTAGTTTTTATAGTGCATTTATAAATGTCCTTTGACAAAATCAGGTATTGGTTTCAGTTAACTGTCTGAACACCCAGAAACAGTAGTTGGCTTCCAGGTTCCCAGATAAGAGCTATTCATAGAAAGTGTTCTGAAAAGTGTTATTTCAGGATGCAGTTATGCATCTCAGCCTGGGTAGTCCCATTCTGCCAACATGACGTGCTCCCATTCAGGGTCTGAAAACATTCTTTACTTCCTCCTAGGTGTGCTCTGTGCTGTTGTCTGTTTCCTTCCTGTTAGATGTGACTACATTTCACCAGTGATGTAGAGGATTCCAGCTGAAAAGATGGATATATTTTGGCAAATACGTTGTCCTTTTAAAGCTATGACTCTGCAAGGCACACATGGTATGAGTTGGCCGACAGTATTCTGGGAGACTCTGTAGCCAGCTATTGAAGTAAATTTTTGGCAAGGATTTAGCTAGCTGGGTTGTTACCATACATTTTTTTATAGCAACTGTGGTTTACTTTGACATGGAAGTAGTGATGTAGCACACCAATTTTAAAAAAAAGCATGGGTTGTTACTACTTTAATACTAAGAGTATAGACATCAAAGGGCGATTACAAAACTAGCTTGTCATTGATCAGCTTTGAGCATATCTGGATGTGGATCAGCCATCCTGAACTATCAGATGAAAGCCACAGACCTCTAAAATATCTATCTTCTTCCCTAGCACGATCTCATTTTCTTTTTCAAACTTGTGTGATGATGACTGAACTTACGTGTTTGCTGACCTCTTCATTCACTATGTCTCAGCCAGGAAATGCATCAGAGGATTCCTTGTTCTGCATATCCTCCATATATACTTATATGAGGGCTTGAAGAAATAACCTTTAGTCAGAAGGTAAGGCAGCTTTAGTATTTTACTGAATTAAAATGCTAGATTGTGTTGTAAATGTGAAAATTAATTTGCTGTCATCAGATATGATAGTTCCTGTTTATCTCTTTGTTCCCTCTTCCCCCATGCACATGTGCACACACACACACACACACACTGTTTGACACAATTCAGTACAGCTGGTAATTTTCAGTTCACCAGAAGCTCAGAATAGCAGAGAAATTGCTCAGTCAGGCTTGATGTGGAGAACAAGTGTTTGTGCACACTCGTCACTTTCTTTCTGGGAGGAAACTATCAAAAGAAGTTTGAAAAAAGGAGTGTCAGAGAGAAGTGAGTCAACCCATTTGCCTGTTATTTTTAATATACATATTGCTAATTAGCTGGGAAGTGAAGCAGGAGTCTAGATGCAGTATTGCTTTAACTGGAAAGGTGGACAGGACCAAAGCATTTCACTATTGGAAATCTTCTGCTGAGTGTGTCATATCAACAGAAAAAGCTTGAGAGATCTTTCTGGTGAAAAAGCTTTCGTCCCTCTTTCCTGCCCTAAAAGACTGGAAAATGTTAACATCTCTCTTAGCCCTCCGAATAGGCAGAGACACACACGAGCAGAAAAGAGTTTATTACTTCATAACAAGATAAACACATAGTGCCAATAAAGTGGCTCTCTTTCACCTTTCCACCCACCAGACTGTGATCTCCCACGGAACAAAGTCTTTTGATTCCATCACTTAAGCCATCCACCAAGCACCAGAGAAACGTCTCTTTGGGGCTGTGTGTTCAGTGTGAGAAAAGCTAGCTTCTACCAAGAGCCACAAGCAGGTTCAGCTGTACTAAGAAAATAAGTTGGNGTTTTCTGCAGAGCTAATGCAGGAATGCATTTAAAAATGTAAACTCCAGATATAAAGTTCCCTTGACATTATACCAATGTTTCCAAAGAATGCCTATCTCTGCTATATCGACTGAGCAAGGAGACTGACCAATGTATTAACTGGTCTTTTATGACTTAGGAGAAGAATTAATCCATTTTCTCTATAATATTAACATCAACATCAAACTGAAATGCATCTTGTCTTTGTGAAACAAATCTGAAATTTTATTTTCAGTTACACATATTACATCTACATCCAGGAGCAGCGGACAGTTTACTGAAATCCATCCTTCCCTGACACTGGTGATATCACAGAAAGAAGGCCTAAATGTAACATGAAATATGAAAGTATTTAACACCTTACAAGTATAGATAAGTATATTTCTAATATAAATACTTTGAAGAGGCATGGTAACCAGTTAAGTTGCTCTGAAAATGCCAAACCAACTGTTTAACTGCTGCGTGGAGCTGTAGGCAGGTATCCTAGTGAGCGGCTCACAATATATGAGCTTTATTCATATCATACAGTGATTTGCAGCCTTCTCAACTTTGTTTACAATATGAGTCAATGAATTCACATCTGATATTGAATAACTGGTTTTACTGTATTCAGTTGCTAACAAATTTTGTCACACTAAGCGTTTTTCCTGGTGGTGCTGGTATTCACGGGCGGGGACAGGGGATAAGATCTTGATGGGACTAGAAACGAGCCACACCCGTGTGACTCCCCCATGTTCACCTTAGGTGCTCTTTGGTGGTTTTGTTCTGCTACAGCCTTCTGGTGCCTCCACTTACCAGAGTGTATAATTTTATGCTTCCTGTTATGCTTCACTATAATAGGCAAAGTCAAAAACCCAGTAGTACTTCTGACACCCTGGAGGCAGGCAG
>VZTO01017835.1:3797-17917 GCA_013400615.1 Syrrhaptes paradoxus
TGATTCTATGATTCTATGATTCTGTGATTTTTGGTTTGTTTTTTTTTTATTTTTCACTAAGTAAAATGTAAAAAAATTATTGGTAGTTATAGGGTAAAATCTTCACTGTAATTTAAGTAATTGTCATTTACTAAAATTATAACTGCCCAATGGCAGGAGTGGAATGGAAACATACATGTAATGATCTGGGTGTATCTTAGTATGTAACTTTTTGACTTCTGCATAAGAGGAACAACTCAAATTCTGTTTAAAACAGAAGAGGTGACTTTTTGCTAAAGACTTTTTATGGAAATATATGCATTAACACGTTGGCTGGATTATCAGGAGGACATATTATAGAAGGTACAAACTGAATCAATATTGATGTTACTCATTTCACTTATATATGGATTTCAGCTAGTGGAACTAAGATTCTATGACTAAATTCTCTAAGTTTGATACCAAGACATCAAAAATTGAATGAGATTACTGTTTTTGTCAAGACGAATATTTTACAGGAAGTTTGGTTTTCATTGTTTATGCTTTATGTTTCAAACTTATTTATGCAGTTCCATAGGTTATATACTGCTTTTATGTCATTTTTGCACATTTCCTGAAGGGCTGGAAGTATATGGTGAAGTATTTAGTGTGTGTGTGTATACTTACTAGTGTATATACAGAGAGAAAGAGAGATTCTCTGGATCTTCAGCTACTGTTGTATTCATATATAGAGAGATTGACTTAATCTTCAGCTTCTTGACAGCTTTAACATTCTACAATCATACATTTTGCCATACAATCAAGTCTCCAGTCCCTTTCACTCTTTATCAGGCAGCTCACTGCAATATAACTATCAAAGGGTCAGCTGAATGCCAAGGCTTTCAGAAGAAAGCTCAGAAATAAAATGCTCTGTCTGGAAAAATGGACTGTGAAAGCATTCAAGAAGCTGATGGACTGGAACTGTTGTGAAAAAAATATTGCTAAACACAAAGTATTTGTATTTTAGTGCTTAAATACCTGTAATCAGGAAGTTGTCCTTTCTGATACAGTTAGTTTCAACTCCATATAAATATTCAAAAAACTATAAAAATTTAATGATATTCCAATGATTTTTGTAATTTTTTTGTTCTTTTTTAGTGCTTTTAATTTTCAACAAATTACTTCCAGTTTTCAAAAATCGGTTCGATAAGGTACTATTAGGTGTATCTCATTTTGAACAGATGTTCTTTTTTATGTAGAATCTCTGTGTTTCTAATATATTGTTTCTATTTCTGATTATGTGTAATTTATGTAAAATATATGACCAACTTTTGACACTTTACTGTGCTTAAAAAAGCTCTTGGATGTAGAACAGCAGAGATACTGTAATGTTTTTTCTTTTAAAACTTATCTTGTTTTTTGTTTTTTTAATTAATATTGCTCAAGTTTTCTAACTTCTTCTAGGTTATCTTTTGTTTTTAAATACACTCATAATTTATTTTAAACATACAAATAATAACCTGAAAGAACTGAAAGTGTTTAGAGAAGTATAGAGAAAAATTAAAAATTATTTATGTAATATTTAGTGCAATATTAATGTCTTATATTGATTTCTTAATCTCAATTGCTCTCTCTACCTAGCAGAAATATTAAGATGCATAGATAATGAATATTCACAACAAACTTTGTGATCCTCATATGTACAAGATTGTATCTGTACAAAATATCCCAACACATTTTCATTTGAACAGAAAATATCTACCCTCAAGCCATTGGCTTCTAGTGGTCCATGCGTGTTCTTGAGGGCAACACTTAATGAAGGTCCTCACAGAATAGATTGCTTAGAATGTGGTTTAACACGGAGTTAATCATTACTACACGTTGCTAAAGACTGGCAATGCAATTGACCTACAGTACATCACATTATCAGAGTCAGCAAATGTTAATCTTAAAATGGTTCCACTCATTGTATTCACAAGATACAATTTTTAAAATCCCTCCTGCTTAGCTAATGCAATAAGACTCCTATTGCCTTGTAATTAAATAGCATACACTTTGCAACAATGTTTATCCAATGTGGTTAGTGCTCAAAGAATGGATATGCTGTAAAAATTAATAGCTATACTAATATTTCTTAACATTTTTGTCATAACTAGTAAGCCTATTTAAAAAAAATAAAACAACAATCCCTTAGCAGCATGTCAGTACCATACAGGCTTGTTAACTAGATAATCTACTTCCAGTTTTATATGGCTTTTGTTTTCTTCTAATTTCTTTCTCGATGATCAACCACTTTGAACCTCCTAGTGGTTTTCATTCAGAAATAGAAAATATACAATTTCACTAATGTAGTAGAACACTGATGTTGTACACCCTGCATTTTTCAGAAAATCACAGTTAGTCTGTATAACAAATCTTGTATTTTGTTAACATACTCTGTAAAACTCATGACTTTCAGTAAATATATTTACTAGTGTGTCATAACATATTATGAGATAATATAAATGAACAAAACATAACGCATGTTAGGGCTTGAGTAATACTTCCAAGTTTGGAAGTCTTGCTATTTTAATGAAAGGAGAGACACAGGCAGCAGGAAGAGTATTATGGAGTAAGATGCTCTAAACTGAAAAAATCAAGATGGAATGTGAACCATCCATTTTCACCACTGTAAAAAGTTAAAAGCAAGTAATAATAAGATTCAATGTCATGGCTTTTTTTGATGATATGGTTTTTAAGAGTCTGAAAGTAAAGAGACTAGTCAGCAAGGTTTTATAGAAGTCAAAATTTAGTTAGGACTGGTTACACCTATGAGAAACTTGAAATATTTAAGGCAGCAGTTAAATTGATAAAAGGATGACTAATGAATTTTAGTATCAATAAAAATGCAGAAAGGCACGCTGGATCGGAATTGAAATTATTCATATAACCTACAAGAATTTGAATTAACAACACTACCCACAAAAATAACCTTGGAGGTAGTGTTGACAGCAGGGGAGAAACGAGCGTTCTTTGTACAAGTACAGTGAAATATCTTTTGTAAGCCTTTGGGATATATAGGGGGTGGAGAAATAAATCATGTAAAGAATATTATGGTGAGCTTGTTTAGACGTGATTACAGGTTTTAAAATACTTGTGATATATTGGACAATTCAGAATTAAAAGATGTTCGTAAAAAGGATAATGACATGACAGAAGAGTGGAAGAATTTTTCCAAACAAACATTGAAGGATTATTTTTTATCCTGAAAATATGTCTTAGAACAATAGGACATAGACAACATTACAAAACAAATCATAAATTAGCTGTTTGTACAAGATACATTGGAATTCTTTTTTACATACCTCAAAGCTGAACAACAAACAAAAAAGTAAAATTAGAATCTGAAGTGTTAAACAGCTAAAAGAGATATTATTTCATACACTGTTTAACTAAGTATAAAATTTATTGCCACAGGAAGTCAATAAAAGTAAACTTTAAAACAGGGCTGAATATTAAGGCTTCCATAAAAAAACATTCTAAGCTTGGTTTATGTTTATATTTTAATGTGGTTTAGCTTAGAATGTTCTTCTGTATAGTTTCAGAAATAAATAATTTGGATATGCCTTATTCTGGCAAAGATCAATAAAGAAAGTTAAATGAACCCGAGGTTATTTGAGAATAATTTTTAACTGAAGAGACCATGATTCTCTTCTGACCACCATCACTGCAAATTTATATGCAAGAATATTCACTTTTTAAATTAATAATTTAAAAGTTTAAGAATTATTAAATTTCATAATTCAGAAATTAAAATATTATATTTCAACTGGAAATCCTGATGAGATTTAATATGGGATTCAGATTATCCCACATCTTTCTACTGCAGTGTTCTTCATTTTTCTAAAACATTTGCTATTGGACTTGGTTGTTGATAGAATATCAAATGTGTGGTTTCCATGTCTGTCTCAGTACTGTAGTTACTATATATACATAAATAATTCTGTCACAATACAACTGTTGAAGTTAATGAACAAAATATATTCTCAAACTCACAGTANCGTCCTTCCTGCTGTTCCTGCTGTCCATGCTGCACCAGGAAATGGAGGAATAAAGAGAGGAAAATTCCTGTAATCATCACAGCTGTCATTCTCTTTAGCATAACAGCAAGCTATGCCCCAAAGACAGGAAGAGCTTGCCCTGTATATTTTGATGTAAGGATGAAGCACAAACTAAGACCAGGTAGGAATAAGCTCCTTCAATTTTAAATACATAAGAAAATATTTATTTCTCAGCACTGATGNATTCCAGCTACTCTCATGCCTTCTGTAAATTAAGATAATTAGAGCTATATTGATTCTTAGTTGTAATGAAAAGCCAGGACTTCTCACCATTAATGTAGAGGGGATATCTAAAAGACTTATTCTGGTCAGCTTTCCAGTACGTAGAAGATCTAAGGCAGCAAACTGATGTATGTGCCTTTTCTCCAGCTGTTTATGTCACATCTGGTAAATTAGTGACCTCACAGCATGCTCTCTTAGCAAAATATTAGAAGTGCTACGTCAGGAACTTCAGAGAGCACTTTGTTGTCAACAATTTAGCTAGATGAAGAAGTTAAGCTAGTTACCTCTAAAAGGCTTGACTGTAAAGTGAAAATTATAAACCAGTGATATCAAACACTATACTTACAAATGATGATCCTGAAACATCTCAAAAATATGTCCAGCACATAATTTTTCCAAAGTAGGTTTGTTGAATCCAGCTCTTACTTTTATGAATATTTTCTGCATCCGTCTCTGTTGTGACTTGCTTTTTGTTTTGTTTTCCTTTTTTTCATCTTCTTATTATTATCTCTCTCCTGCTGTCTTACTTTCTGTAAGTATGTATGCACATGAAAAAGAGAATGTGAGTGTGCTCTTTCTTTTGCCAATCCACATGCTATGTCTGTCTCCTCTTCCTACTTTTCCTCTTTCTGTAAAGAAGACTATATGTAGTACCACCTAATGTTTCCTTGATTACTATGGGAGCTGAGAATAGAATGCAGGCTGGTGGTCTGCCAACTGCGCTTGCAACTCTTTTCAGGTAAGCTGCCAACATCCATGTTCCATGCAACAGGTGTTGCATAGAACACGAATGGATAATAAAGAGCTACCTATCATTTAACCTTCAGACACAGTCATCAGCTTGCAGTGCGTCTGTGTTTGAAGATGCATGTGAATTAGATTTTGTCCATTTAGAATTACTGTTGCCAGTGTTTCACACTCTCTCCACAGATACTCAGGATTTTTTTAAATGTTACCAACATGCACTGTTCCACATTCTTTTAAATAAAAGAAATACAAATTGAAGGACCATAATAAACAGGAGAACAATTTTGCCTCTGCGTGAACCCTATGTTACTTTAGCAGAAGGTTCTGGTAACAGAAATACAATGCTGCAACCAACTTACACAGTCAATTTTAGGCAAGAAGAAACTACTAGTTAAATCTATGCCAAACCACAGTCTGAACAGTATAATTTGCCAGGAACATTGTTGAGTGCTGCATGGAAAAAGTTACTGTGTTATCTATTACACTACAGCACAAAAAACAATGATAGCATTCAGTCATCCCTACAGTTTGACAGAAAATAAAAATGTTGTAATAGTAAGGCTCCATACCTATACAGAAGCCTATAATTAGTTATTTAATCACAGCAGAGACTGCAGAATGAACTGATAGGCTGCCCTTGTTAGGTGCAGCAGAGATTAAAAGTTGAGGTGGAAGCTCATTACCAGAGTATGGGAGAAAGAGTGTTATTCACCTTTCTTAGCTTCTTTCACTACCTTTCTGAAATGTCAGACCAAAAGATAAAAGGTGTCACCTACTATATTTCTTCTTTTCGATTTTTTTTATTTTTTATTTATTATATTTATTTTNNAGATGTTTCCCTATTCCGTCCTTCCTGCTGTTCCTGCTGTCCATGCTGCACCAGGAAATGGAGGAATAAAGAGAGGAAAATTCCTGTAATCATCACAGCTGTCATTCTCTTTAGCATAACAGCAAGCTATGCCCCAAAGACAGGAAGAGCTTGCCCTGTATATTTTGATGTAAGGATGAAGCACAAACTAAGACCAGGTAGGAATAAGCTCCTTCAATTTTAAATACATAAGAAAATATTTATTTCTCAGCACTGATGCAACACTGGCCTCAATATTAATACATACAACAGATGTTATATGTATGCAGCTGTCACTATCCCTCTAAAATAACTTTATGTTTGAAAATTTAGAAAAAAATAATATTTTTAAAACACTTAAAAAGATAAACCCAAAACACCTCTCTAGATCTCTTCTTGAATCTTCCATATAATTTATGAAATAATATTTTTGTACTTCCCAGACATGTAGTTATTAACATAGAAGTTATTTTCACAAATATTTTAGAGTAAAAGGATAATAAGATTCTCTTTTATTGAGTCTTGCACAAACAAATAAAGATTAAGCTATTGCTTATTTGGAACCCATATGATAGACATTTTGGGATAACTGGAAAGTTAACCAAACTGTGAATTAGAGTATACTGCCTAGTTGTGATATTTGCTTATAGAACAGGGGCAAACAGAAACATTAGATTAATTTAAGGGTGTGAGACACATGGCACAAAATTATTTCCTATGCTCCTCAATCTACAGTGAAGCAATGAGGGACAAATACAAGTCAGTGAAAAGGTTAATACCCAGATAGCTGAGTTGCCCATCAGTAAATCCTTGCCTGCTTAGCAGAATGTGTTTTTCTACCAAAGAGTAATTTAATTTTCATTACTAATGTTCACTCCAGTAAGCTGTTCTCACAATACTTAAAACTTTGATCTTTGGGTTTTATGGCTTATTCAGACACTTAAAATTTGTTTGAGATGGAGGCAAGACTGATAAATCTAATCTGTTATCTTCTCATTCTTTTTTTAATATTAATTCATCCTTATATCACAGTATCTATCAGACACAGTTTTTAACATTTTTTTACCATGTCCTAGATATTAGGGGCTTAATATCAGTTAATTAGAGGAATAACATAGCAGAGGCATCTCCTATCTTATTTTTGTTTTGTTTTACCTATAGGAATCTTGTTATATTTACACCTCTGAGACAACTATTTCAATGACATGAAAAATGCTGCCTTTCTGTAAACCCACAGAGGAAGAATATTTGATTTTCATAGTTTTAGCAGACCTGGAGTGCTTGGAAATTCCAAAATTTTACATTAGAAATCTGTTTTTTTCTACCATCTATAGGATGAAAATTGTTATCTTGATCTTTATCAAATAATTAGTATTTCCGCACAGATAGCATTCTTAAACTACATACCAGTTCCCTCAGTTAAAATTCTTAATTTCTTTTATTTTTTTACTTCATTTATGGAGAATAGAAGTGAAAGATGCTTATATGGTTCATGTGCAAAACTGAAGCTTAATTGGGCAAAAATATCAAAATGCTAAAATCAATTGTAAAAAAGTATTGAATATATTTAAAAGTATATTTTTAAAGAAAACAGTAAAAATGTTAACAAAAATTGTTTTGAAATGGTTTTGTATTGAAATTTCCATTTGGGAAATTAAAAGAAAAAATAAGCTAGAGAATGCTTATGGGAAAAGTGTTCATATGGTCAGAAAAGCTGATTTTTATTTTTTTTTATTTACAAACATCAACAGTATTTCCATTGTTAATTAAAAAGACTTAGGTTTTTATCCTTATACAGAAAAAAAATAAGAAATATTTTATTTAACTTAATATTTCCCATAACTCAAAAATAATGATCTCAAATAGCCATTAGCAATCTCAAACAAAGTTCTATCATCATTTACATTTCATGATATGGAAAAAAAATAAAACCAAAACACAAAACTCAAAAAAAACATAAAACTAAAATAAAATATGGTGGTCCACTGGTACTGTATATATGTTTATACATTTTTGTTTTAATAATTTCCAGATTGCCACTCAAACTTTACTGTAGAATATTTGACATTGTCTCCTCTAGAGACAATTATTTAAAAAGCTTAAGTGGAAGAATGGAAATTTTGAGTTATGTTGAGGCTGCAGACTTGTAAACTAAGATTGTTGTTGAGATTAACTTTAGTGATAGCATTTGCTACTTCTTTTCCAATGACAGTTTTGATAAGGAGTATATTTCAGAAACTATTATTTTGATATTTTTAGTAGAAGGATATTAAATTTTAATTGATCTCAGGTTAAGGACATCACATTTCCATTGCTCTGACTTTCTCAAGTTCCTTCTTTCAGTAAACTTCTCTGAATGTGGGTTTATTTAGGAAGTATTCATGTTAAAAAATGGAAATAAATGCCACATTCAGAGTTCTGAAGGTTCTTGGGACTTTTATTGAGGATTTATCACTGCTGTTAATAATTGCTTCAATCTGACCTGTCAGTAATACTGTAGGACAATTCTTAATCTGAGTGCTTTTTTTTTTAATACACAGCTAAAATAAGATGTAAGATATCAGCAATAGCTAAGATAGCCAGAGCTACCCAAATCACACTCAAATTGTAATAGTTTAGTTTAGAACTTCCATTTAAATAACTGTAAGTTGTAAAATAATAATAAATTAATTGATTAACTTAAGGCTCTTGGTGTATCTGCCAACACACATAACTACAGGTGGACAAGAATCCTTCATGCTAAAGAAATAATATAACTTTTTACAATAATTGAAATATACTGAGTGTGACGTACAACTCCTGGGGGTACTTGGGGAAATTTTGTATCAACAATTTATGCTACATTTCCATTACTACAGTATTTGTGTGTCCTAAAATTATCCTTATTCAAACCAAATCTGCAGATATTCTTATTTAAAATAAGGTTTACTGAGGATGTCTTCCTCCTTAATTTTAGCTTTCTGAAAGGCTTATTTTAATCCTGACTGGGGCAGGTAGCAAATCTGCAATTCACTGTAAAGCTGAAAGGGTATACAGAGAAATAATCAACGTTAAAATCAACTAGTTCAACTAAGTATTGCTTAAATAAAAATACAATAATAATTTGTGACTCTGAGACAAACTAGGAAATAGAAATTGTTATTTTTATTCCTGGCAGACATTAATATTCCAGAGAGTGATAGAATCTCAAATACGTTCAAATTGATAGTCTGTCATTGTTTTCAGTACTTTTTGTAAATTGTAAAAACTTTGAAGTAGGAGCTCTAGCTTTCTCTGATTGTGTGTGTGCACGTGTCTAAAAACTTCTCTTAAACCTTAAGAATGATACTAAGGACATCACTAGCCTATATATGGGTTTAAGAATTGCAATTACAAATATATTATTACGTTAATTAACATGTTCTGTCTTTCTTGACATTGTGCGTACGTATCTTGTAATCTTTTGGCTGTCAGGGCACCACAGGGCTGGCTGCTGCCTTTGGGCCAGGGACTGTGTGCTATGGGAGCTCCCCATGGGGCTGTCTTGGGCAGATACTGGGGGCAGCTCCAGCTCCGGGCAGTGGGCATTCCCCTGGAGATGGGGATGGGCTGAGGCTGGGGTGGGATGTGGGCCCACAGGTGGTCCTGGTTTGGTGGGGCCCTTAACTGCCTGGGGCGTGGCTGTGGCACGGTGGAGACCCACCCTGCTGCCACATCACTAGGGGTCATGGTGGGCTGAAATTGGGTCTTGCACTGTGGGTGGGATGGGTGTGTCAGGGGACCATTTCAGGGAGCGAAGTAAGAGCAAGGAGAGCAATCAAAGAAAGGGCTATGGCACAGGAGACTTGAAGCTACCCCTGACAGATCCCAGTGACCTGAGTGTGAAAGGGGGATGGACTTCAGAGCCTGAGGTTGAGAGAAGGGTCAGCATTGCAGGCAGATCAGGAAAAGGCTGGTCCCTGAGGAGGGTTTGTAGTCTTATGGCCAGAGGCTATGACTCTATGGCACTCTATTCAGGGCTCAAGAAGGCTTAAGCTCACTGTCAGTGTATGACAGGATTTGGGGGTCCACGGGCTGGGGTCCAGATGATGGGGCTCCATGGCAGGCAGGGACATGTCTGTGGCTGGGCTGGAGACTACCACTCCCCCAGTGTAGCTTAGGAAGGGGCTGGTGGTCCCCAAATAGAACTGAAGTGGAACTTCTGGGTCCACAGGTGTTGTTGGAGGCCCAAGGAGAGGTTGGTCAGGATTTATTAGGTCCCACAGGGGCCTGGGAGTGGTATTTATTTGTAAAGTCATTTAAAACTTTGGATAGTGTGATTAACTTTGAGAGCTATTATATATTATATTATCAGTTTTTAATCTGAATTCTCAATAGGGAGCTTTGCTCAAAAGCTGATGAGATGACACAACATGGGATTTTGAAATACTTCTGCAAGGATTTGTTTCTAATTTGAGAGAAATTATATGTTTGTGAGAATGTTTGTGTGTGTGTGTGCATGTTTATGTGTGTAGATCAATCTGTCTTGCTCAATGCCCTGGAAAGCATTCTGCATGATTATAAACTGTGGCACAGAGTCGCACATTAGTCTTAGTTATGTATAAAAGCCAGTGAGCATCTTCAAATGCAATAGGTGCATTCAAACAGAATCAAATCTTGTGCTATGCCACTTAGATGGAAATATTAATGCAATTAAATCTACAGGATTAAAAAATGAGCCATGAAGGATGCTAATTCCTTGAAAAAATTATAAACATTAATGGCTGTTCTTAGTTGGGAACTGAAAATATTTTTCTGATGCTCTCACAAATAAAATTATTATTCTCTTTGAGGACTACAGATTTAATTAATTGTTCTGCAGAGAGAATGTTTACAGATAACGTGTCCATGAAAAATATAAAAAGTTGAGTGATTGCTACTGAATAAATACATTGTTTAGAAGCAAAAATTGGATCATTTTGTAATGTTAAACATCAGTCTGCAGATTATTGTAGTCCTCAGTTGTTTTGTGCATTATGGTAGCATGCTGAGTCACTAAATTGAGAGTGTTTACAAATGCAATACAGAACAACTTCATGTTGACAATTTGAAAAATTAGAGGAGAGAAATAATTTTAGTCTTCCATCCTTTCCTGTTTCTCCAGCATATAATTCAAGTAATAAATAGATACTGCAATCTTTTATCCACAACTTTTGGGAACCAGGAAGATATATTTTTTGTTGTTATGTAAAACAAAGAAGCAAGTATTTCTGTATCAGACTTCAGACAAAGTTTCTTTGCACATCTCTATATATACTTGCAGCATATATTTTCTGCTTCTAGTAAAATAAGAATCAAAAAACACAGCTCATAAATCAGTCTGTTCTCTTTACTATACTTTCCTGAAGACTATAGTATATTTAATAAAACTAAAGAAAAACATTAACCATTAACTTATCATTAATGGTTCCAAACTGATCAAGAAATAAAAATGTTGTGATCTAACAGAATCAGTTATTGTTGAGAAATGTATAGTAGTCATAAAATCAAGCTGAAACCTTTCCTGATTAAAGACTACCAATGTGTTGAGTAGAGCTGGTACACTTTTTTTTCAGTGTAGAAGAATTCCATCACAAAATACATTTTACAGAACAAAAAAATCTTATAGGAATATGCTAGTGGTGGCATATCTCATTAAGGAAAAATGGTAAAAGTACTTTGTTTGACATGAGTGAAATTTTATTTTTAATTAATGTAATATTTGCAATGTATTGCATGGTACTTTATGGTGCTCAAATGAAAGCAAAATATACTCTAAAGCCAGTTCTTTTTCAGTCATTCAAGATGAGGAAGGAGAAATGAGTGTCATAAGCATGATGACAGTGTACACTGTACACCCAAGCTTCAAAGATGCCATCCAGAGGGACCTTGACAGGCCTGAGGGGTGGGCCCATGCAAGCCTCATGAAGTTCAACAAGGCCAGGTGCAAGGTCCTGCACCTGGGTCAAGGTAATCCCAAGCACAAATACAGGCTGGGTAGAGAGTGGATTGAGGTCAGACCTGAAGAGAAGGACTTGGGGGTATTGGTAGATGAGAAGCTCATGATAACCTGGCAATGTGTTCCTGCAGCCCAGAAAGCCAACCGTGTCCTAGCCTGTATCAAAAGAAATGTGACTGGCAGGTTGAAGGAGGTGATTCTCCCCCTCTGTTCTGCTCTCGTGAGACTCCACATGGTGTACTGTGTTCAGATGTGCCCCCAACATAAAAAAGACCTGGACCTGTTGGAGAGAGTCCACAGGAGAGCCACAAAATTGGTCGGAGGGCTGGAGCAGCTCCCCTTTTAAGGACAGGCTGAGACAGTTTGGGTTGTTCAGCCTGGAGAAAAGAGGGCACCAGGGAGACCTGAGAGTAGCCTACCAGAACCTAAACGATGCCCACAGGATTGATGGGGAGGGACTCTTTGTCAGGGAATATAGTGACAGGACATGGTTATAAGCTGAAAGAGGGTAGATTTAGATTAGATATAAGGAAGATATTCTTTACTTTGAGGACGATGAGGCACTGGAACAGGTTGCCCAGAGAAGCTGTGGATGCCCCGGGTTCAAGGCCAGGCGGGATGAGGCTTTGAGCAACCTGGTCTAATAGAAGATGTCCTTGCCTGTGTCATGGGAGTTGGAACTCGATGATCTTTAAGGTCCCTTCCAATCCTAACCATTCTATGATTCTATGACTGTATGAAAGATGTTTGCATTATTTTTTTGAAGTCTTATCCACATATCCATTACTGGAAGGAATTCAGACATTCCTCTGCTTTAGAGATTTGTAGGGATCAAAAAAAGATCTCGTTGGCCACTCTTCACTGAGATGCCTGTAAGAAATACTGTCTCCTTAGCTTTCAAGAAGCAACAATAAGGAGGCATCCTCCATGAGATATACTTGTCATGATGCTATAAACCTTTGTGTTTCCATAGCTATAGTCTTTAGGTGTTTACCTAACAAATTCTATTGAAGACAAGTACAGTCAGGCAGAAAACGTGTGCCATCTCACACTGACCCTTTCTTACCTTCGAAATAAGGAGGCAAGAATGGTGTTAACATTGTATCTCTTGGGCCTGTTTTATCTTGCCATAGGGGAAAAGAAGATAACAGGCAAGGATGAAAGGTTTCTACCCTGGTTTTAGAGGAGGAGACCACTAGTACCAAACAGCAAGATGCAAATAAAGAAGCAAGAACTGAATAATATCCTTGGACACCCCTGAACTACAAGACTGCAGGCCAAGCACTGTGAGTAAATCAGCTGAGGAACAGTCTGTGAGCTGTTCCATATAATAATTTGCAAATTTACGGCAGGTACATTTGGGATTGTGTGTTGAAAGAATCAGTGGATTAGTTAGCTGAAAGACACACAACAAAATGTCTGAATCTAGAGCTATGCTCGCATATTTTCTGTCCCCCTAATGAACACCTCTCCAGGAAATAGTGATAGCATTTTGTTTTGTAGAGCACAGCTAAGGAGAATGGAAATAATAGAATAAAGTTCAGCACTTTTCTATAAATAAAGAAATTTTTACTAGGTGGAGATTGCCTTTGTGTAACAGAAATCTCAGATCTTCCTGTATTGCAATTGAGAAATAAGGACCTGTGCTACCCATCAGCAGTTATTTGCCACAATGATGAAATTAGCTCTTAAGATTTAATTTTATGAAGATTCCAAAAGTATTTCCCATTTTTCCTAGTGTTTTCCATGCATTCTAATTGCCTTTAAATTATTTGTTATATGTTTGTAAAATAAGCTTTCATATGTTTGAGCCACAGATATTTTCAAACAGATAGGGAAAAATACTGGTTTGTTTGATATTGAATCA
The DNA here is from genome assembly GCA_013400615.1 of Syrrhaptes paradoxus. Classification (NCBI taxonomy): domain Eukaryota; kingdom Metazoa; phylum Chordata; class Aves; order Pterocliformes; family Pteroclidae; genus Syrrhaptes; species Syrrhaptes paradoxus. The sequence goes on from VZTO01017835.1 coordinate 17,495, forward strand.
CCATTTATAAGCCAGGGAATGGAACTTCTTCCCTTGTTTAGTGACCTTTGTAAGTAGACAGCCAAACAAAGTTACACAAGAACAGAAGTTATCTTCTCAACAGAAAGGCACTTAGAATTTGAAATTTAAATTCTGAAAGAAGTGGATACAAATTGTGTTTGTTTTACTGTGGTTTTGATGACAACTATGTCATCATTTAACAAGAGCAAGTGTAGAGTCTTGCATCTGGGCAAGAACAACACCAGGTTCCAGTATAAGTTGGGTACGGAACTGTTGGAGAGTAGTGTAGGGGAGAGGGACCTGGGGGTCCTGGTGGACAGCAGGATGACCATGAGCCAGCACTGTGCCCTCGTGGCCAAGAAGGCCAATGGCATCCTGGGGTGTATCAGAAGGGGGGTGGTCAGTAGGTCAAGAGAGGTTCTC
>VZTO01017835.1:18106-52678 GCA_013400615.1 Syrrhaptes paradoxus
GCAGGGGGATTGGACTAGATGATCTTTCGAGGTCCCTTCCAATCCCTAACATTCTGTGATTCTGTGTATACAGCTCAACATTGCTGAATCACAGGCTTCCATCTTTTAAATTGTATTAATTTCTCCACATTATTCCAACAACATGTAATCCTTTCTTGAGTCTCTCTGTAATTAAATCTGAATAGTTTTTCAAATGAGAGCCTTCTGGAAGAATCTTCAAAGAAGCTTCTTTCCCCTTTCTTTTGTTAAATTATAAGTAGATATGTCATCATCAAAAAGCATAGCTCCCTTTCAGTAGATTACTTTAATCTGTTCTCATGTCTGGCCAAATGAAAAACTTACTGCTTTGCTCACACAAGTAAGAGAATTTTTTTCCCCTAGCAGAACCTGAAAACAACCCACCTTGACAACACTGTTCCTTTCCTGAGGTTCTTACTGACTAGTCTTTTCATGATGCTTTTGAGGACAGTATCATAAAAGTCAATAATTGACAGTAATTTTTATATTTTACAATAGCAACACTAAATCCTATAATATTCATTTAATATCTTCTGGTGAGAAATAATAAAGGAACGTGCCGATGTCAACACGAAGCAAATATCTCACAATTTTTCAGATGCCTGGGAAAAAAAAAGATAGATAGATAGACAGAAATAAAAGCAAAACCAAGCAAAAACACCATAAAAATCAAGTCACCAGAAATTGCAGCAAATAGACTTGTACACAAGACCAAATACTATGTAGCATGAATGTACTCAGACTGGACTATCTCATCTTTAGTACAGGAACAATGTGTTGTCCTGTTTTGAATGACTGTGTAGATATACACAGAGGTAAACCTTTTTCTGCTAAAGCCAGGAGAACTTGGATTTGAGTGTAAACATAGACTACTTATTAGATCACTTCCTGCTGTATTTTGGACTGTGTCAACTTGGTCTTTTCCAGAGAAATCTGGTACAATGTTATGCTCCAAATCTTGTCAAGGGCAAGAGTTAGCACACTATATATACTGAGCTAAGAATTTAATGATAGTCCAATTAGTGTATGTCTCTGCTTAAAATAGTGTACACTCATTTCCTAAATTACTACATAAAAATCTCAATAAATACATGAAAATTGTTACATAAGAAAAAAGAGTCACCCCACAACTATCCTATAATCTACCCCTTTCCTTTGGTGTTATATCTCCTCTTCCAGTGTTCCTCTGGGTCCTGGGATTGAACTTCAGCCTTCTTCAGGGATTAATCAGGCACTAGGTCTTCACTAGGAGGAATTTGATGTTCACAGTCGTGTCTTTTTCCTCCTCTTTGCTTGGGGAAGCATGATATGGAGGCTTTCTTTCTCTTCAGCCCACTTTATCCCCACTTTTCAAGTCCACTAGGGGATTTCTTTTTATATATTTTCCTAATATAATTTATTTCTTGTTGCTTTCCAGCTAACATTTGAAAGATGCAGAATAGTCTCCACCTTCAGTAGACATAAAGAGATGTTGTTCATTATCTTAAATTTACTGGAACTGTTTAATCCGACACATGTTTTGACAGAATATTTTTAGATATTTTTAATATAAATATTAGAGAATTAATTTGTATGGATTTGCATCTGAATACAGAGTGCTGCAGGTTGCTAGTAACTTTTGTGTGATATACTGAGAATGTTAAGCTTTTTCAGACCTATCAATTGTCCCCTTACAAACTGAAAAATTACAAGAATATTATAATTTCAAAGAAAGTACTGTTTCCTTATGAAGCTGTACAACAGGCACAAATATATCATGGACTACTTCTAATCAGTCTTATATTTCTTTTGGTACCACTTTTGTTGTTAGCTGAATAGTATTTCTGTATTACACCTTGCCTTGTTGTTTCACAAATCCGCGGTTCATCAGCTATGTCATACAACACATGGAGGTGGAAGCTGCAGCTCTCAGACTATGATTAGTAGAAACCCCTTCCTAGTCCAGCACTGCTTACTTGTCTGCCCCAAAGTTTTACTCAAATGATTAATTTTCCACTAAACAAATAATTTAATTTAACAGTCCACAAAAGGCTGAAAATAAAAATGTTTTACATCACACGCATGATAATATCCATCTGCTCTAAGACGAAAGTATGTCAATTAAGAAATAGGACATGAATTTCAGAATGTCTCTGGTTCATCATTTGCTAGTACATTATATTTACTTATTTGTTCTTGTGTTACTTATAGGTCCTAAGGTCTCCATATGAAGTCTGAAGATCAAAATACTAAACCTTCTAACAAACTCAGACTCCAAAAGATTATCCATTCAAAAATGTTGTCATAAATGCTGGATATTTTTGTCCTTGTTTGTCACCCAAATTTCATTAGTCATCACTCCAAGTAGAAATGGAGAGGAGAGGGGAGGAGAGGAGAGGAGGGAGTTGTCCAGTGAAGAACTCCATATGTATGAAAGAAAGTATGTGAACATTGTTTGTAACTCTGTGCAGATAGTTCTGACAACTTTAAGACAGCTTTCTATATGGTGATGAATGGTTTAAATACATTGCAGAGGAAAAAAAATGAAAGAGTTCTGGTAACAAAATTGTTAATTGGAAGTTATTTTGCAAGTGCATTTTCAGGTGCTTAGATCACTTTTCTCTCCTACTACCAACATCTTAAAGTTAATCACTATGTCTCAGTCATCTAACCCCACTTCATAAAAAAAATATAAAAATTGTCTTTGTCTAGAAGTACTTAACTTTTTCCAAGGTCTTTCAAGACAGATTAGATTACTATATTTGACTAGGGCATCAACACTAGAATTATTTTACTCTGTTTATAAGTGACTATTATAGAAGACAGGCTACATTTGCATCCAATATTGTACATAATGTTTGATTTTTACTGCTTTAAAGTCATGTTCAGAATTATTCCTGAATTCTGGTATTTACTGTCCCAGATTTAAATACGAATTTCAGAGTTAAATGAAGCACAATTTAAAATGAGATACAATTTTCCCCAGACCTGTTGTGGTCCATACTTAAAATAAATAATTTGATGATTTAAAAATCTAGTATGTCACAGACATTGTAAAACATGTCCCACTAAAACTTCGTTGGATGTGCTGCTTATTTTGAAACCCTTGAGTATTTTTTTTTATAATAGTGTCAAAGACTGTTTTTTCAGCTCTAGCAAGTGCCATAAAATAAGTGAAAGGGTCAAGAAGAAGCTGTCTTTTTGAATTGACATACCTTGGATTATAATAAGCAATTCAAGAAATATAAATATGATAGATCAAAACATTTTTTAATTTTTTTTTAAGATTTCACCACATCTATTATTTAAAATTAGAGAACGGAGGGAATATTAATGGGATCTTTTTAAATCTAAATTACATCTATGACAAGTGTAGATTTAATGAGTCTGTATCCAAAAAGGCATCCATTTTGATGAGAGGGCTTTGAATCTGGATCATATCCTGGTATTGGTTTAATTTTCAGTCACTGGGAAAAGGGGTTGTCAGGGATAATGATACAATTTTCTCAGTATCCAACAACAGAATATACAACAATTTAAAGATGAAGTTAAGTAAAGGAGAGTTTGACTTACACAAGACACATATGATATCTTTCAGAATTGTATGGAATGTCTTTTATTACATATCTTCTCCTCCATTATGTGCAGCATTCAGGCAGAGTTCAGTAAAGGAAAGACTGAATCCAGGCTTGCATCATGAGAGATCTCCCAAAGTGAAAATGTGTACAGTGGTGATTGAAAATTGAAAAGGCAACTGTGAGCCCAGTGAACTACAGATTCTAGTTCCTGCATTGGCAAGCATTAATTTATGAAATCTGAACTACAATTAAAGAAGTTATATGCATAAATTTGCAAATGACATATTAATCCACAAACCAAAATAGTGGCACTATATTTTAGTAGTATCTACTGTTTCTAAATATTTTCTTTCTGCTTTAGACATGAATAGAACAGGAATTATCCCATCTGACTCAGCTGACTGATTGTAAACGTGATGTAATAAGTTTGGTTGCACGAATGGGAGCCTTTTGATGTGGTATTTTCTGATACACAGGAACATTCTTTCAAACCTAAAAAGGTACTTAAGCCAAGTATTGTTGCTTCATTGGGGCAAAGAGAGAAAAAAGAAAGAGCAACATAGATATGTACTGAGATTTGTCTCCACTAATTTTCACAGAATCACACAGAATCACAGAATGTTAGGGATTGGAAGGGACCTCGAAAGATCACCTAGTCCAATCCCCCTGCCGGAGCAGGAACACCTAGATCAGATCACACAGGAATGCATCCGTATTATTTTTTTTTTGCCCCATTGCATCTGACCACATTATTGTTTGCCAAAAAGCCACACCTTTCCGATGCCTCCATCCTGGGGAGCTCCTCCTACAATGTCCGTGGTAGTCGGCTGAGAGAAATGACCTGCTGTCACCGCATATCCTGAGANCCTAAGCAGCTCCTCCCTTTTTGTGTGATGGCTTCTGTGATCCCATGTGAGGTGCCAAATTATCTCTGTGTGTCAAGGCTGATTCAAGTGTCAGATGTTTAAGTGCCAAGCACGGCAATGCTGTGACACTGAAGTACTTTGTGGATTAAGGTATTAGATACTTAGGGGTAAGTCAGTAAAAGAGTGAGTAAAAACAGTCAGACTGAAATATAAAAAAAATATGCCTGGAGTTAGCTAGTCTAAATCGGGAATTCTTATTAATACATGTTCCAACTGCTTGTCCACTATCTGAGAATGGTCCTTACATCAGACAATTTGGTGAGCATATGGGTGTATCAAGGTATTACCAAAAAAACCCTGCTTGCCTCTCAGTTATTCTAATTAAAAGACATAACACAGGAAATATTTTGGCAAGTTATACTCACCATTCTTTTTATGGCATTCATACATAAAATAAGCTTTATGTAATTCCCAGTGATGAATACCAGTATTATTACCAGTAACAGCAATAAGAAGTATTACAGACATCAGTTAAGTTAATGATACAGCTGAGTATTATGTAAAAGTTATAATTATTTGAAAAGATTATTTAACAAGCCCATCTTCCAATGAACATGTATCATATGTCTCTTCTTATTTTAAAGGAAAATATTCCAAGACACAAAACAGTTCTTATGCTATCCTCTGTTTCACTGTGTGGAAAAAGTTGACTAGAGAAATCTGCTTTTCCATAGGGTAGAAGAGTGGCTTTCTCCTTCCTTTCCTCATAAAAGGATGAATTATCTTTCATTCAAAATCCATATTCTCCTCAAAAGCAATATATTTTCTTAAATATTACACAGAAATTAGGTAGTTAGCCAGGCAGTTATGAAGTTGATTGCTAAAATAGCTATTTTGCTCATAGCAGATGCCTCGGCTTCTCTACTGGTTGAAATTGCCAGAGATACGGATGTATTAGAGGATCTCTAACTCATAGACATGGGTGAAAAATGCTTTTTTTTACTATGCTGAAAAACTGTTTCTCGTGAACACCATTTTCATATGCTGGCAATGTCAAAGCAGAATCCCTGGTGTGACTGAAGCTGTGCTCTAGTGACAGCTGTGCGACAAGCAGTAATTGAACATATTTAAAAATCCACCCCATGTACTGAACAGATTTCAATGTCTGCTTTATTTAAGGTCCACTGAGTTGTGAAATGGTTGCTTCATTCACACAGATGTTAATATCTCCAGGCTCTTCTTTGTTGTTCCTCATTTACATATTTGCAGTAAGTTTGCTGCTCATGAAGTCAGACACAGCTACTTGTCACTACTCTCTGTTAGAATAATGCATGTTCCAGACAAAATAGGAGAAACTGTAATTACACCTCATTAAGATTTTAGGAGAGAAATAATAAGAAACATACCAATAGGTGTTCAGTCACCAGTGCTTCATTAGTTTCTTTACTGTTGAAATACCTGGCTCTGATGAATATAAATTACTTAGAGAAAACAATATAGTCTCGAATCAGTTTAAGTTTCTGTCTTTGTCGCTTCATCTATGAACACATTCTGAAGTAATGGTCCAACAAGGTATTGGAGTTTTATATGGTTATTAAATGCTATGCTCGGTCATCCCATTACAAAAATTGAAGTTTCTTTTAGTTGTAACCATTCTTTCAGAATCACAATATGATTCTGAATACTCCAGAAAACTTCTTTCAGTAAATAAATGTAAAACTAAATTAATTAGTAAATAGCAAAATAAAACAAATGTGGTTGTTGGCTAGTAAAGCTGCAGGCAGAAAATTCTGATATCAGTGACCATTCATTTCTGAAGCAAATTCTATATCAAGATGTGAAAGTGCCACATGTTTACAGAGTATTATCATCAAGATCAGCAGTAATTCATGTGAAAACTCACTATTCAAATTGCCTCCAACAGAGAGAGGTTGGAGAAACCTGAAAATTCATCTCTTGTAAGAAGCAAAAATCTGTACTACCAGATGAAGAGGCAGAGAGAAGTTGTTTTATCAGTCATTTAACTAGAGGTTAAGGTTGTATACTTTGATTACCACCAGTGTACCTTGTGAGATGAATGTTTGTTTTTTGAGAACTATTAATGATATTACTGAATGGAGTTCAGCTCCAGATGAAGACACCAGAATTGAAGTGTCTTCATATAGTTGTCTAATCAGAAACTGAAAACTTCTGAATACTTTAAAATAATGAAAGACATAAGATTTGACTGAGCTATTTAAACAGACATTGACTGTATTACTTAAACAGGCATTTAGCATGCTTTGAGATGACTTACGATTTTTTACTAACCTTCTGCCTGCTACTTAGTTCATGAGTCTCCTCTGTCCTATTTATCTGCCTCATGTGGCTGTCCCCAGTATCCCAGAGTGTTTTAGGTTTATCTCTTAGTTGATATATTCACTGAAGCCAGGAGAAGGAATTTAACTCCACTTCTCTCTAGATCCTGAAGCAGATCTTTGATGTTTCAGATCTGAGACTTTTGAATGAAGCTGGCAGGTATGACACAGAATACACACACTCTCTTGTACTTTCATGTACTTTCATGTACGTTGTTTTCATGTACTCTCATGTACTAGAGAGGTAGCTAGATGCCAGCTAGGATATCCTGTGGTATCTCAAATGACACAAAAGGTCTGGTTTAGCCTAATATTGAATGAAGTCTCATGTCCACTCACTATAGTGGGCATTAAGACATCTATCTGACAGACATAGCCTTCATACAGATATCTAGATTTAGGTGACTTACTATAAAATGTACTCCTATTCAATGGGCTAGATTAATTTCCTTTACTATAGTTGCCTAATGACTTTTCAAACATCAAAGGTTATGTAGCCTAGCAACCAATCAAAACTCCAGATAGGGCATAAGTCCCCTGCAAATCTCTTATGCTGTAGCAGCCTTCCCCATAGGGAAATATTGAATACTTGTGACATGCAAACAGCACAAAGTTTTTATGTTCTCAGATTTAGGTAACTGAATCAAGACTGTCAGGTTATTCTTTCCTTGTATTTTTCTTTCCTTATAATAGTTACATATTTGGATAGCTTAATTTAGTTAATTTCACAGTTTTCTAGACAGACAGGTGGAATAATGTTTTGTCATATATTTTTAAGGACAAGCTCTTGAATTATCCATGCCCCATCGCTGTTAAAAATTGCAGCAGTCACAATGGATAGTGTGAGAAAGAAGTTCCTTAAACCTTACAATTGCCAGTGATTATCAAAGATTTGAGCCTTGTATTAACATTTTCAGAAGTAAATAATACATCAGAAAAAATAACAAAGAATTATTCTTCATTTAACTTCCTTCAAAGTGAAATGGAGGCAAGGAAGACTTGAATGGGGAATGTCAGAAGAATGCACAGTTTAAAAAAGGATAGAAATAGATTATCTTATTTAAGTCAGGAAACATTGTCAGTTAACTCTGTAAAGTCCTGGACCCTTAGGAGTTTCACAGTTTTCCCTCTGATAAACAAAAATGTCCTTTCATACCTTATACTTAGGTACATCAGAAGACATTCCATTTTCCATCTAGTCAGTGACATATACTTGGCTAAAACATTCTCGCTCCCTCATGCTTTATAGCCTTCTTATCAAAGTGATGCAAAAGCCCTAGCCACAGACTTATTTTCCTAGCTATCTTCCATTATGTTTGAATTTTTCTGGACTGATTTATGCCTTGCATGTGCATGAAACACTTAAATCTGAAAGATGATATGTGCTGCTGTTCTCCACTGTCACCAGTGTACTATTTTTAGAGTTCTAGGGTTGTTATTTTTTTGCTTTGTTTGGGGTTTTTTTGAGGTTTCATTTTAATCTATGGTTGTAACTATGTTTTCCCTGATGATACTCTGCCTGCAAGATCTGCTCTATAGAATGATGTACAAGGGCAGCCTCAATGTATTATTATTTGGTACTATGAACATTCCCTAACCAATTTGGATTTACTTCTTTACCTTGTCTTTTTAGGGGCCAATCACAATTTACCAGATTGATTCATTACCCTCATCCTTCACTGACTCTCTGTAATGGCACCCACATAATCCAATATATTTTTCTGATAGCTCAAGTTCACATCACTTTAAAATGTTAACACTTTTATTTATTTTTTTCCTGCTGGAAAGCATGTGAAACCACTAGAGAGAGCAGGCTTCTTGAAGAACTGCAAGAAATAAAGTTGCAGTGAAGTTGCTTGCTTCAGTTAAACTACTGACAGAGTTTAAAATAAAATAAAATGAGCAAATCAGAAAGTGTTATTAACCACATTAAGTCCAAACCATTCTAGTCAGGGTAACTGCCGTCTCCTTACAAAGAGGTATTGTGGATTAAAAAGATGAAAGATCAAATTCTTCTTCCAATTAAACCACAGTATTGGAAATAATCTCACTTGTTTTTTCTTGAGTGGTATGTGCATGAATCTAATCACAGATTGTCCTATAGTATTAAAAAACAGCAAAGATGTCTGTTTGGTATGTATGCAATATAAACATTAAATTTGAAAACTAAAGGTTTCATAAAGTAGATGAATAAATTATGAAATAAAGCACTGAAATATTAAACTGGCATAGATTTTAGAAATGGGAAAGAATGTTTTATTGAAGTAGCTGCCAGTCTGTAAAGTTTGAGAACTCTTATGCAAATAATTGGCAGTGAATTATGATTTTTTTTTTTAGATTTTCATGTAGGCATAACTGTTAGGCTAAGTCATTACAATGTCATCTACAATAAGACTCCATAATGGAAAATGATGGACATTCTCAGTAGGTCATTTCCATTACTGCTGCTTCCAGAAGGGTTCACTGGGACTAACAAAAACATGGATAATAATTGTCTAGTACATCTCTGAATTATATCTTATTAGTATCTACATCACTCATTTCAGGACACAAATGGATACTCAACATTTCCTGCTTCTTCCACCATTGTATATTACTATAAACTACAGACATCAAAATGTAATGTTGTTATAAAGTAGAAAACTGTATATATACTGCGAAAACAATTCCATCTCACTTTTCTGCTTTTTGTTTTGTTTTGTTTTGTTTTGTTACGTTTGTTATGAGTACATCAGATGGGATCTATTTAATTAAGTTTTTTGTAAGTTACTCAGTCTTCTTTGAACACTGGAAAAAAATAGATATCTCTCAAGTGATATTTATACCATCTTGAAAAGGCGTCTCAACAAGATTAAAAACCAACCAACCAACCAACCAATCTTTTGGTAGGAACTCTGCATAACTTAGATGTAATTAAGAAAAGTGGCTTATATTCAGGTAGCTAAAGCTATCAATGATGAATTCTCACCTTCATTCTTTAATTCTAATTCTTTCAAAATCAAGGGTAAATCTCTCTTGACTTTAATAGGAAAACTAGCTGGCAGATACAACCAACTCCTCAGCTTCTAAGAGTTTAAGAAAATATATAAAGTAGAAATTATCCAGCTAATCTGATTTACTCTTTTGTATTTTTGTCTTTTTTTAATTCTTCTGAAGCAAATAAGAGCAATGACTTGTCTCTCAACTGTTCTACAGCTATAGCCAATGTCAAGTAGCAAACCATTTTCTACCATTTGTTGCACTGAAGCGTTACTATTCCTTTTCTTATTTGTTTTCATGTTTTGAAGACATTTTGAGTTCTTTCAGTCATACTCCTGGCCGGCTAACTACCAAAGATTCTAATGACTGTACATGATTAAGAACCATCAGTTGCAGATGGAGTAACTGCTCAATATTTTATCCTGCACAATCACACTGCTGAGAGCTGACTTTTTTTCCTGTGGCCCACTGACAGCTGCTAAACTTAATAATGAAAAATAAATGGTCACCTCTGGACAACAGATGTGGTACTGTGTTTTTTGTTGTTGTTGTTCAGTTACTTTTTTAATTAAAATAATTCTTCCTATATTTTAAAGATGATTTTCCCAACTTTAGATAAATGAATAATTTTCCTTTATGTAAGTTCCAAATGATCACAAGATTTGTAATACTCAGGTCAAAGTATTTCCAAATTACCAGTGGCAAACTAAGGGAAAGAGAATTCAAGTAGGTAGATGCAAGATGTCTGGTGATTCATCTTGACTGTATTCTGGCATGTAAAACAAAGATCTCCAGCTCAGGTAGTCTGCTAGACTTTTTTTATCATTCATGGATAGAAATAATTTCCTCCATAAGGCAATTCACTTATGTGTATGATATCAATCTTAAAAGGAGATGAACTGCCTCTGGAAACACTTATTTCATTTCATGGATCATAAAGAGAGCTTAGATGACTAGTTTATCCTGAACATTTAACTTTTAGCTAGCAGACATTAGATTAAGTGACTCCAGGACATAACGTTTAACTGAAACACAAAGCCACGACTTGTGACATTTTAATATTAGTTTCATGAGAAAGATTATAATCTTGACAATTTTAATAAAATGTATAATAAATACAAATTAAATTCAAACTTTATGCCTTCATCTGTCCACATGAAGCTGTCTTATGCTATTTGAAATACCATATGATATCTGAAGCATATGTGGAGTCTGACAGATTAGACATAGGCCTTAGAGGAAATCTGCACTTGTCTGAACTGGAAGCTAGAGGCCAGCTAGAATACAATAAAACATTTCAAATGGCTGTAGTACACCTATGTTTGTACTAGCCACTAGCAAGCCCTGGACTCCAATACACAACAAAGCAAGCGAGCCCAGTGGCTAACCCAGGATCCTGCCAATTAAAAACTGAGCAACTGTAACTATAAACGTAGTCTATCCCACTCCAACCAAGTCTATGATTACCTGGAACCCCTTGAGCCAAAAAAGTGGGCATTGGGTTGACCCTAGCCACATAGCTGCTCACTTGCTCGCCACCCTCATAGGACAGGGAGAAAACTGAAGGAAGATTAAAAGACTTATAGACTGATATAAATGCAGTTTAATAGGTGAAGCAAAAGCTGCATGTACTAACAAATAAAAAAAATAACTTATTCACTGCTTTCCATTGGCAAGTAGATGTTTAATGACTTATTGGAAAGTGTGATATCATCATATGTAGTAGTTTCGTGGGAAGGCAAACACCATAAACACTAGTGTCCCTGTTTCCTCCTCCTTTCCTTGAACTTTTATTGCTGAGCACGATATCATACGGCATGGAATAGCCCTTTAATAGAGTTAGGTCAGCTGATCCAGCAGTGGCTCTCCCACCTTCTTGCCCATCCCCAGCCTACCCACTAAGCAGCACAGAGTGGGAAAAAGAGAAAGGCTTGATGCTGCGCAAGTATTGTTCAGCAGCAGGAAATATTAGCAGGGAGAACATCGTCTAATCCCCCTGCTGAAGCAGGGTCAAGTAGACCAAGTTGCCCAGGACTGTGTCCAGTCGGGTCTTCAGTATCTCCACAGATAGAGATTCTGCAACCTCTCTGTGCAACTTATTCCACTGTTTGACCAGCTTCACCAGTAAAAAAGTTTTTTCTCATGCTCGGATGGAATTTCGTGTGTTTTGTGACTGTTGCCTCTTGTCCTAGTAGTGAGCATTAGGACAAGTGTTGAGAAGAATCTGACTCCTTTTTCATTCCCTCTTCATCAAGTGTTTAAACACATTGATAAAATCTCCAACAGGCCTTCTCTTCTCCAGACCAGAGTCAAAGTTCTCTTAGCCTCTGTTCATTGTACACCATCATCCAGGTCTCTAATGAAGGTGTCAAATTATATTGACTGCAGCAATGATCCTTTATAATCAGATGCCAAATATACTTGGAACAATTAACAATAGCCTTTCCAGGTCAAAAGGCCCATACTCCACTTTTCGGCTTTCAAGTCTGTACTCTTGATCTACTTGTTGCTGCTGATACATTTTTTAAAGGCCCTGTTGTGCTAGACATCTCTTGCCAGTTTCACCTTCAACCAAGATCTAGCCTTCCTAAATGTCTGGGATGGACATTTTATTAGTAGATGCATATTCTTGGAGGTTTTTTTTCCTTCCTTTCTTTTATTTTTTTTTTTCCTTTTTTTTCCCCCAGCTTCCCCTGATCCCAAAGATAGGATTTTAGAGACATCCACTTGAAATCCACAGCAGTCTGTACCTCAGTTTCTAAATCTCTGCTTTCCAGGGACAAATCCACGAATTACTTTCTTTTTTTAATGTCATCTTTTGTGTTTTCACTATTGAAGATCCTTCTTTCTATCCTCACTTCCCAAGCAGAGAAATCTGGATGAAAACACTCTGTGTGAATATATTTCTCACACAATGATGTATAGATAAATGTTCATTACCATAAGTTATCAGGAATAAATGGGAACTTTGCAATATACACGGACAGATGTACATGCATCTCTCTAAACAGATTCTATGAATAGAACAAATAAAAATAACTTCAAATAGACAAATATAAATTAAATGAAATAAGGATATGATAAAATTGAAGCTATTTTGGATTTATAAAATGCATAAAATACTTAGTATTTTTCTTACTTTTTCATTTTCTTTTTTGCATCATCCCAGACATTTACATAAGTATGTGATTACTAACTTTAAAGTCATACAGTGAGTCATGTAGATCGACCTTTCAATTGCTACTATTTGTCACAAAATTAGTTTTATTAAGACCAAAGGGTAGTTTTATAATTCACCAATATGGAGTATTAAAGAATTCATACAGCCTGCATTTTGGTAATTAAATGGACATTTTTTTACTGTGTGAAGTTTAAATATAATATATATGACTAATTTGATTTTTCTCCATTTCTAAATCATTAGATTGGCTCCCATGTAATTGCTGTGCCCAAGGACTCTCAGAAAAGAAAGATTAATCTTTAGATAATCAATTTCTGATAAGAAAGAATGTTGCTTCAGGATTGCTTTACTGTCCCTGAAGAAAAACTGTTAATTTAAGTAGAAACAGCCTACAGAATCTTGTTTCTCCCTTAGAACACTAAAACTATTTATCTCAGAATTCTGCAAGCCATATAATCAATGAAAGACACAATATTTCAGTCTAGCCATAGCAAGAATGCAATGCAGTGGTTACAGAAGTTGCATGGGGGGGAAATGAGGAAACATACATAATATATATCTTATTTAAGGCTTTTATCCGTAAAGAGGTGAAAAAAGCCTTATTCTGAGTATTTCATCTCTCTATAATTTTATGAAGAATAAGAAGAGGAAAATAATATTTTCTTTAATATTATATAATTTTCTGTAATTTAATGTCTAGACAAATATGTGTTTAAACTATGTCTAAAAGCACATTATCAAGATAATAATTTGCTGTTGTATCAAATTTATTAATGTGTGAAAATTTAGAAATTTTATAGTGCTATGCTATTAACACTTACTTGATTGGTGATCCAGTTGAAAAAAATATACTGCACATACAACTCATGAGAAGTAATTTTGTCAAAATTTAAACAATGTTTAGCTTCTTGCTCCCAGAGCAGGATCCCCAACTAGAGAATGTTCTCCCCAAACACCATTTGGACAGAGTACTTTAAAATAAATTATCCAGTGTACCTCCCCAAAACCCAGGAAAACCTCCTGCAGAATCTGCCTGTATTTATCTAACAGGAAACACTGAGAACAGAGATGTGTCATAAGTCCTACACCTCTATAGCCCTTAGTCTTTAAAGTTATAACTAGAGGCAAGTGTTGTCCAGGTCCTTAGGATCAGAAACATAAAAACCTTTTCTGGGGAGGTGTCTGCAAATGTTTTTCAAAAGAACAGTCTCATTTTTTCTCGTTAAAACACAGACGAACAACAAATGCGAGAATAATTAACAGCTAACAGGAGATGAGAACCTTGGTCTCTCTCAACCTCATCAGTGAGAGGGAGTTCGAACTCACATCTCCTGATTTTCAGAACACTGTTAATGACTTAAACAAAAGGCAAAGTTTTAAAGAAACTTTACATATCCTTTACTGAAACTGTATATCCTTCCTTAAATAAGGGAATTATAGTTATAAATGGGAAAGATTAATGTACAGGGCATTCTAAAGAGGGCAAGTGCCCTGCTGTGTTTCTATCCTCTAGAGAAAACTGGTTTTAAAATGTGTGCTAATATTCAAAATAACGATATTCTAGATAATTATCAACAAAAATTAATGAAAAATAATCTAAAAATAATGAGTCCATTTTAAAAATAATAATTAAATAAGTTCATAGAATCATAGTATCATAGAATGGTTTGGGTTGGAAAGGACCTTAAAGATCATCAAGTTCCAACCCCCCTGCCATGGGCAGGGACACCCTCTACTAGACCAGGTTGCTCAAAGCCTCATCCAGCCTGGCCTTGAACACCTCCAGGGATGGGGCATCCACAACCTCCCTGGGCAACCTGTTCCAGTGTCTCACCACCCTCATTGTGAAAAATTTCTTCCTAATGTCTACCCTCTTTTAGCTTATACCCATTACCCCTTGTCCTATCACTACACTCTCTGATAAAGAGTGCCTCCCCATGTCTCCTGTAGGCCCCCTTCAGGTACTGGAAGGCTGCTATTAAGTCCCCTCAGAGCCTTCTCTTTTCTTAACTTGCTTAATCTGGTCTAGTTACATTCCCATTACATTGACTTCGTTGGCAATAGTCCTGACTTAAACCAATGCAAGGGAGAATATATAGAAATCCACAATAATATAACTATCTGAGCTTTTTTATTGTAACTATTTATTATGTTCTGGTACAATGCATTGGATCTAGAGTATAAATGATTTGTTAAAATATGAATTCATTAAGTTTATATTGTAAAGGTTTGTGTCCTTCTCATGGGCATATCTTTTCTATTTGCAAATCAAAAGGTTTTAAAACAGGCTGCCCAGGGAAGTGGTGGAGTCACCATCCCTGGAGGAGTTAAAGAAATGTGTAGATATGGTGCTTAGGGACATGGTTTAGTGAGTTAGGTGGTGTGGGTTGTCGGTTGAACTTGATGATCCTTGAGGTCTTTTCCAACCTTAATGATTCTATGATTCTATGATTAATATTAAGCAGATATTGTACTATCACAATGCTTTCAGAATCATGTTACTCGCAAAAGGGTATGCACCATAAACATGGAAGAAAACATTTATTGTTAGTCCAATTAACATTCTAATAGTCTAATAGTTCAATTTATCTAATTAATACTTAAAAGTCTCATGAATAATACAGTTCAAATTGTCATGCTGAAAAATTTTACTAGTATCTAATAAATTTTTATGGTACTATACTCACCCTTCCAGTGTTTCTATGGATCCTTTGTCTTATTTCACTCCTCCTCAAGAAGAATGGAGGAAGTTGAAGACAAGTTTTCAGGCTCCTGAGGTCTTCATTAGAAAACTATAATGTCCACAGTGTAATTAGACCATTCACTAGTTGCTACAAGAAGATAAAGCCAGCTCAGGCCAAAGTAAGCCCATATAAATACTGCCTTTTTGCACTGACAGACACTGTCATTTCCATAGCTCCTGCTCAGACCAGTCAAACCAAACAAAGGATAATCTCCTCCTTACTACTCGTGGTGGAGCAGATAGACACACTGCAGACCATGGAGAACCACATGCTGGACCAGCTGGACTTGCTCCAAAGGAAGCTGCAGCCTGTGGAGACACTACACAGGACCTGGCTCCTGGAAGAAGCTGCAGCCCGTGGAGAGGAGCCCACGCAGAAGTAGGTTTTCTGTCAGGATCTGTGACCCATTGGACTCATGATGGAACAATCAATTCCTGAAGGACTGTAGCCTGTTGAAAGGACCATACTGGAGCTGTCCTTGAAGAACTGGAGACCATCAGAAGGACCCACGTTGGAGACGTTCAGGAAATACTTACTACAAAGACTCTACCTCTTTCTGTTGAACACTTCAACAATTAAAGATAAACTTATTCTCCCTCTATCCCAAAACAAGCTTGAACCTCCTCAGAAAAAGTAATGAATTATGTTCTCCCACAACTTCTTTGAATATTTGCATCAGTGTAATGTTGAAAAAGATGGATAAAATCTGTATATTTACATTATTGTTCTTCAAAGGATACAGGAGAATTTGTGCAGAAATTTAAAGTAGAACCATGAACGTATGTTGTCTCTTTCATTTCTTCATTTGTTATTGGGAAGTGAAATGAGATCATATTTATCTCTGCAAGTATGTGAAAGGAATGCTTGGCATGTATATAGATGGAATACACAATTAAATGCAAATGCAATGTCCAGACAGGACGTGAACAAAAAAAATCTGTACAGATTCAGTCCTGTGCATGCAAGAAATATTTCTGAGACCACAAGAGGAAAATATACTGACGGAAACTCCTCAGCCGTTTCCAGTTTTTAGATCCTTTAGATCTAATATTGCAGAAACACAAATAATTTTATCATTAAGTAAAACTCAGTAAAATTTCTGTGCTTAACTTACAAAATGATAAAAGAGAGTGGAAAGCTATTTTGAAAAATTATAAGAGCAAAAATCATTTTCTGCCCAATTGTATATTAAATAAAATTTAATAAATTGAATAACAGTATCATATAGAAATGTATGTACTACATTTATTTATCTCTTCAGATAATGGTCTTCATTTCTTCAAGCAAGGAACAGGTTTATAACTTTTTTATTCTTAAAAATTTTGTCTTTTCTCCTTGTCATTTTCTTATTATAAATGGATTGCATCATAAAGTAATAAAAAAAAGGATGATTTTTTTTTCTCTCTTTACAAAGAGAAAGCTTAAATGACACTGAGACTGGATTTTAGGATTTCACTTAGTTCTCTGAGCTCCCTATTCCACATGCCATCCTGTCAAATCTAATAATGATTTACCAAATAAATAGTATTTAAAAAAAATCAAGAAGGCTAAATTACAGGAGAACCCAGAAACTTCAAATTAACTCATCAGAAAATTATATAATGAAGATGTTATTTAGACTCCTGTCTGATTTCTTTGTGTCTCCAGCTCAATATTTTTATTTAATCTTAACCATGATGTCTTAGACCCATCAAGAAACAACATGCCTAAATGTAACTTTGGGTTGTTGTATACAGTCTTTAAATTGTTATTTTCTGACCATGGTAAGAAAATGCACAATCAAAGCAGATATCATTAAACACCGGGAATCAGTATATGCTCTGCAGTATATGCTTAGAGAAGCAACAACATTTACCTTGTCTATCTGCGATGCTTTAATGGTCTCAGAATTTGCATTTCATGATCTCTATCCAGTTAGTAAGATTTATTAATATATTCTTGGGATGCTTGCAGTTTATTTGGAGGATAAGAACAGATATGCATTTTGGACTTCTTCAAAACTATAGCTTTCGGAAACAAAAAGTAAAGCCTTGGTTAAAAATTATCTCCTTGTTCAGATCCAGTTCTGTGGTATTTTGTTTGTTTGTGTTGTTTTTTGTTTGTTTGTTTGTTTTTTTTGGGGGGACTGTTCTTGTTGTAGTTGTTTAATGGTTTTTTTGTGTTTATTTTCCAAACAAGTAACACTCATGTAAGCATTGCAGTTGCAGCATATTCAGGGGACCAAGGTATACCAGAACAGTCATTAACTGTTTGAGGAATTGCAGTGTTGGTTGCATGAATACACAGCAATGTTTTATAGGCTTTCTATAGACTGCAAAATGTATGAGATTTTTCATATAATAGATGTTGCATATTTCTGTTCCTAAAGGAGTTTCTTTATTCATTTAGTCACTATCCACTTACACTGCTTGATTTCACTAGATATTTTTTGTTGGATGGGAAGTCGTAGCATGTGAAAATAGGAGAGTCATAGTATGTGAAAATAGGAGCAAAGCACTAGATTTACCAAGGAATTAAAAATATGCTTCTTCCTACCAGGCACACTGGCCTTTGTGAATTCATTTTTAGCTTTCTTTTCGAAATTACAATCTGCAAAACAGCAGGAATTTGATATCTGCCAGAATGAACATTCAAATGTATATGTAGGACAAAAATGCTGCATTTGTAAAAGTATAAATATTTTCTGGTGTGCTATCATATACCCACTTTCACCAGTCCCCCACCAAAGACAGGTACCATAGCATTTGATAGATGCTAAATGCTAAAATTGAACTGGATCACAACACTGTTATTGATAAAGAGATTTCGTAACTGCACAACACAAATTCAGGGTATATACATGAAGAACAAACTTCAGCCTGTTCTCACATACTTGCACAAGTACAGAATTGTACCCTGACACATGATAGAAAGTAACTATACAGCAGTTCAGCAACAGTGTGAAAAAAAAGACCTTGTAGTTTAAAAATTTTTTTTAGACGTAAAAAATATATTAGCTGTCCTGGGTTAAGCAGAGAGTTAACTTTTTAGCTAGCAAGAGACTGTGTTTTGGATTTATGCTCAGGAGAAAAGTTGATAAGAAAGGAACGTTAATTATTATTTATAGGATATTTCAAGGTCCTCCAGCCCTCTGCTCTCTGCAGACAGGGCTGGGGGGGGAGGAGGGCTGGGAAAGCCCAGCCCCAGCTACTAGCCTAGGATTTGTTCTTCGGTTATTAGATTGAGAACCAGAGTGACCAATAATCTATTCCATAACATACACGTCATGCCCAGTATACTGGTGAGGACTGCCGGAAGATCGTTCTCTTTTGCCCTTCGCTTCCTGGTTCCAGTGGCTTTTGGTTTCAGTCCTCTCTTCTGGCTCTGCATCACTCTACCAAGGCCTTTCCCTCCTCTCCAGGATCTTTAGCTGGGGCCAGACACGGACATTCGGGCTGTTATCTCCNTGCACATTTAGCAAAAGCCACTTGGCTACTCAACACTAGAGGATCTGCCAATCGAGCTGGTCCTGACCAGTCAGAACCTTTTCCATTTACTCCTTTAATTCTCTCCCCTGTAATTGGATGGGGGCGGAAATTGTGTGAGCGGGTGTGTGTGGTTTGGCCCCCAGCCAAGGGCTAACCCATCACAGTAGTATAAAAGCCATGTTAAGGATGATAAGGTTCATGACAGTTTTATGTTGAGGTTTAAGAAAAGATGTGTTTTGCCAGCAGTTCATAAAATAAATTTCTCATAAAAAAAAAAACCCAAAGAATATGAAAAAGGCAGCAAAACCACTCAAAATAAATTGATAATATGTATATTTTGAAGGCACCAATGGAAATGTTTATTCACAAGCAAGAGGGCCTACAGGAGAGATGGGGAAATGCTCTTTATCAGCGAGTGTAGTAACAGGACAAGGGGTGACAGTTACAAGATGAAAGAGGGCAGGTTTAGACTAGACATTAGGAAGAATTTTTCACTGTGAGGGAGGTGAGGCACTGGAACGGGTTGCCCAGGGAAGCTGTGGCTGCCCCATCTCTGGAGGTGTTCAAGGCCAGTCTGGATGAGGCTTTGAGCAACCTGGTCTAGGGGGAGGTGTCCCTGACCATGGCAGGGGGGTTGGAATTCCATGATCCTTTCCAACTCTAACTCTTCTATGATTCTATGACTCCATGTAGGGAGTTCACTAATGCACACACTGAAAAATTATAACAGGATTCGAAAACAGACTACCCAGTTTTATGACTAACAATAGTGAGTCATACACACTAAAAAAAAACAATCAGATTTGAAGCATCGGGGCGTAGCTTAGTCTGCATTGTTGAGGAAAGATTTTTCCCTGTAGCATAGCAGCGCAGGATTCACCAGATGCATTATGGGACTTGGGGGGGTTCTTTTAAAATACCTGGATATTGTACTTGATGAAGCTTGCTTGAATCAATGACACACCATAACGTCAAAATAAATGGCACATATTAGAGTATTTGAATACACACAGAACTGTGGCAAAGTGCTGTCCCAGCTGGCAAAACCAGAAAAGTAAGTACCTTGAAATTCAGACATATTATGCCAGCAAGACTCATGATTAACATAAAGGAGACTTTGACATTGTGGCATTGAGCTGATGAGAAATTTAATTCAAGGGACTGTGCTATATGAAGGAAAAATATGTATATAAGATGTTGATAAAGCAACATAGTATATAAGAAATTATTTCAATGTGGTTTTCATACAAATGCATATAATTAAATATTTTCTCTATTATCTTTTTAAACTATCTTTTACAGAAATGAACGATGAAGCAAGTTTTTTCATTAAATAGGATTTTGATATTGATAAAACTCATGCCAAAATGCCTTCAAAGATATAACAAAATATTTATTCATTTAAGTAGAACTGGAAGAATAATAATAAATTACAAATAATAAAAATAATGCTTAAAAAATTGCAAAGCTTACATTTTTTAAAAAAATATTTATTCTGATATGGTTTGCATTTTGAAGCTGGCATATTGTAAGCAATTTAAACACCAGAATAATAAGTAATAATTATTTTTTTTTAGGTTAAGCAAAGCATTTTATATTAAACTAACTATGGCATATGCTATATTTTTAATTAAAAATGGGAAAGAAACAGGAAAAAATGCAAATTAAACTAGGTATTTTTGTAATTTTTTAAATTTAAAGAAAAGCACCTAATATTTAACGTTGGAATTCAGAATATAACTGTGTTACGGCATTTTGAATTAAGTGGTAAGTGGAAATGTAATGAAGATGTAGGAGAAGGAAATCCTTTCATAAATATGTAGATAATGCTGAGGACTTTCATCCCATAAAGAGTCTCAAGGTTATGTGGGAGAATGCTCTCCCACAGTGTGAATGTAGGAACTGTCTGGAAGTTCACTCTGTCTTGGGGTTGTCTCTTATTCTCTCAGTCAACTCTTGCTCTCTCGGTTGCTTAGGCTCTTTTCTTCTCTCTGGGATTGCTGTTTTGGGACTCTCCCTGCTCTGAGATTGTTAGCTGGGAACTGTCAGAGTCTTGGTCATCGAGTGGTGTATCACACTTAATTATATTTGTATATATTACTATTCTCATAATTATTATCATTGTTATTTTCAGTCTTTTTGTAGTTTAGTTATTAAATTGTTTTTTATCCACAAGACTCTTTTTCCCTTTAACCCTTTGATTCTCTCCCTCATTCTGTGAGGGGGACTGGGGGGAAGGTTTGGGAGGTGAGCAGCTGTGTGGTAGTCGTCCTCCTAGCTGAGTCAAACCACAACAAAATGATGAAGGCATAAATCAGTATGGCAGGATAAGGTGCAGACATCTGATCTAACAGAGGTGTGTGTGGCAGGTGGAACACCCAAAAATAATATGTGCAAGAAAAGTGTAATTGTTGGAGGGTGAAGCATATTGGAGATGTGAGCCAGTTCTTTATGGCTTAGTGTAAAATGGGTTGTGAGTTAGACTGTATTCTTTTTTCTGCCATTTCTTTTGGACTAGATAGCAGTGTTAATGATTCAGACGTTCAATAATGAAGAAAAGTTTTTTTCTCTACATATACAGGCTAGGATGCAATCTGACTGTGATAACTGATGGAGTAGCTTCTCAAACTGTGTATTGACAAAAATGCTCAATTTCAAGATGAGAAAATTTCAGCATGTGGACTCTAACTAGACTTTTTTCCCTCTCTTGCCACAGTGGGAAAGCTAAGAAGGGGAAAGGGGAAGCAGGTATCATATTTGAAAATAAATATATCTTCTAACACAGAAATTTCCAAGGAAATTGAAAGACTGAGCTTTGCCCAGCTGCACTCCACACTTTGCATTTGACAGAAGGAAGAGTGAGTTCCAAACCAATATTTTTTTATGTCCCTTGGCAGCACAAGCTCTGCATATAGTTATATACAGAGTGAATAAATGTTTTACTTGTCTGTCTGGAATTGTAAGGAAGAATACTGGCCCTAAACTTCAGTGCTCTATAGCCAGTAAATATATCAATAAACCCTTTTAGATATTTTTAAGTTCTTAAGGGACATCTTGAACAGAAAGGTAACTTAGCTGGCTATTGAACTACTCTTTCTTTCTTAGATGTATTTGGTAATAGCAGTAATAATATGAAGAACAGTAGAATAAACTTGCAGAACAGTACAAGCCAAGAGTGTTTTGCAAGATATCAAAACGTTATTTAAGGATCTTCATTCAAAAAATGACTCAGTCATTCTTGATTCACTGAAACACTTATCCAACAGCTTAAATATAAAAAATATATTTAAGTCCCACAGAAGTCAGTGGCAATTAGCCACATGATTTATGTTAAGAAACTATCTAGGTTCTTTGAAGAAAAGGGATGGTTTTCTGATGTAAGACCTTTTTCAATAAAATAGTTACTGAATTAAGAAATCTGGGAACCACATTTGACAAACAGGAACAAGAATTGAATGTGTTAAGGGAAAGTCAATTAATGGAGATTCATTTTATGACTGATTTCAAGTTTTTTGGGTCAAACAATGTTTCATTTGTTGAAGGAGAGCACAAGGACATGTTATTTATCTATGTTCAAATTCATGGAAATAAGACCTAATATATTCAGTATAAATCATGGTAAACTGGAATGATGAAAATCACAGAGAGTATTTTTTTCACATCATTCTGCTTCAGACCAATCATTAAGCTGACACAGATTTCATTTCAGCTTTGTATTTTTAAATACTTACAACATCTGTGTGCTAGAGATTTATGGATTCTAATTTTCAATGTATTGTGAATAATGAACGTTAAATATTTAATATTTTTGTATATCATTCTCCATCATACTTTGTAAAAGTAAAAAAGAAAGAGAAATACAGACTGACATTTTCATTTTAAGTCATTAAGACTTCCATCAACTTGTTCATAAAAGGCTGATGAGTAGTCAAGAAGTGATGGGCATTTAGAAAAAAAAAATTCTACAACCAAACAAATATTGAAGGTCTGTTGTTGTTTTTTAGTACAAATGAAATCAAGTTTTCAGTAAAACCTATAATATTTTGAAATGCATCTGTTCAATCACCAATGTAATGAAGGTCCTAAAAGGAATTAATACACTGACATACCTGAGGAAAAATTAGATAAATTTTGAAACTGTCCTAAATTGTTATTGTGATAAAAACATGTTAAAAACCAGAAAACAAACAAACAAAAAAACACAAAACAAAAAACAGGGACATCAGTGTGGTGAAACAGTGAATCAGCATATAGTTCTTGTGGGTTTTTTAGCTGACTGTTTCATTTCCTCTAAGATTAAAACAGGCTACTTGTATCTATTATGGACTCTTTGCCTGTTTCTAAACTGCCACACTCCTCTTTGGTCTTAAATAAAATACCAACAGATAGAAGAAAAAGAAAGAAATTATATGCCTAAAAAATCGGAGATTAAAAACAACCGACACGGAGAGGAAGGACTGTTCAGAGAAAACAGAGAGATATTCTGCAGCAATATTTCTGATCTGCACAATTTTTGTTATTCCTTAATTCCTTAGATGTTTTGAGTTTAGTATCCTGGAAAAAAAAAGTAAGAAAAATATAGTTTTTAAACATTATGTTTACTGTGATCAAAATTAGAACCCACAGCATTCTTTCCCTAAGAAAATTAGAACATTAAGTAAGTCAAATAAATGAAATAAGTGACTTTACTAGTTTATGTGTGATGCTTGTTAGGTAGAATAACATATGTAAGAAGCCCAGATGTATATGTCGATTAGTGAACACGCATCTTGGGAATTTTAAACAAACAATCTATATATGTGAATATTACTTCAATTCAGTCATTTATTTCAGAATGAGATAGCAGCTTTATTTAGAAAAGTATTTGTCCTGGGTTAAGCTGAGACAGATTTAACTCTCTTCATAATAGCTAGCAAGAGGCTGTGTTTTGGATTTGTGCTCAGAAGAAAGCTGATAAAAAGTGATGTTTACGCAGCTGCCAAGGTCTTTCAGCTCCTCTGGCTGTCTGCAAACAGGAGAAGCTGGGAGGGAGCACAGCCCCAGTTACTAGCCCGGGATTTGATCTTAGGTTCAGGACTGAGATCCAAAGTGGCCAGTAATCTATTAATCTATTCCATAACACACACATCGTACATAGTATATAGGAAGATCCTATATATATATATATACACACACATGCTTCGGAAGATCGGCCCCTTTTTTGGTTCCAGATCTCTTCTGCTCCAGGTCATCTTGCTCCAGGTGGTCGCTCTCCCAAGGCCTTTCCCCCCTCACCCCGGTCAGCTCTCGGTCTGAGATGCTCAGACTGTTATCTCCATCCCGTGAGTGAGGTTTCGGGACTCTCCCTGCTCCAGGATCGTTAGCCAGGAACAAGCTAAGCCTTGGTCATCGGGTGGGGGGCAGTATCACTGTGTATCACTCATTTGTATATTTGTATATAGTATTATTTTCATTATTATTGTAGTTTGGTTATTAAATTGTTCTTAACCCACGAGTCCTTTTTTCCCTTTCTCTCCCCTGTCCTCAGGTGGGGGGGAATTGCATGAGCGGGTGTATGGTTTGGCCCCCAGCCAAGGGCAAACCCATCACAGAATTTTAGAAACTGGTCAACTTACCACCTCTTTTCTCTCTTATTATTTCATTAATTATGAAGGCAAAGTTAAAATGTTATTGAATCACAGCTACATCACAAAGTGAAACTGTAGGTCAGAGGACTGCCATGTTGAAGCTAGGACATCTGAAAAAAACCCTTAATTTTTTTGTATTGTGAATTTGTCTTAGTAGGAAATAAGAAGTGGAATCTTGAAAATTACAGTATATGTTGTTCTAAAAATGGCTAGGCAAGAAAAATGAGCTCCTCCAAAACCATGCAACAAAACAATATCACACATAACATAGAGTTCTAAAATATATAGTTTTGAGGACACATATTCAGAGATAGAATAAATTATATTTCAGTGGTGCCTAAAATGGTAATTTGGATTCAGGCTATTTCCATTAAACAGTATTCAAATATGTATTGTAAAATATTTCCTGGCCACTATCTTCTAATCTAAGTAAAGTGCAGAGAAAAAATGGTTAAGATAAGGAATTGAATTATAGAGTGGAAGCATGTTTTAAGGGATGTCAAACAACAAATCAGAAACAAAATTTTAATCTGACTGGATTAAGGATGCCTGCAAAATATGCATACATTCAAAGCAGTCTTCTAGACTCTTGTTATTTTTAGTAGAAAGGAATACTCATTGCAAGTAAGTATTCAATCAGAAGAATTGGACCCATAGTGTGTTTTCTCTTAATTAATGAAAAAAAAAGAGTGTAAAATAACTAGTTCAGACGATGTTATCACTGCTACAGATATCTGACATGAGAGGGATCCCTGATAGTCTACTGCTTTATTTGTTGGACAATACTCTGTCTAGTAATAATGAATCACAAGCATGTAGAAAGCAAATAATAGATACTGATGCACAAAACTAATTTTCATTAGTCCTCATTTTGTTTGCAGCAACAGGGAAACTCTTGTCTTGAATTTACTTGAGGAAGGCAAAAAGACCTGTCTTTTATCATAAAAGTCTTGATCTGAACTTCCTTCTTTTTTAATGATCAGTGTTAAGTGGTTTCAAATATATTTTTGTATCTGTCCATTTCCAACTAGTAATGTAAAAATCCTGACTGTAACTGACTTCATGAAGCAATATGGTGATTCTGATGACACAGCTCTGCAGACACACATCAAGACGTTTTTGTTTATAGTTGTTATTTATCTTTCCTTCAAAATATTTTAAAAAATTAAGACACACATCTACTGATTTTCTTTTGCTGTGCCTGTCATGATACTACTACAGGTAAAGTCATCAATCAAATCTATTATAAATGTCAATGTACCTTTCTGAGATGATGTGACAGAGAGATATTCAAAATTAAGAAGGCAAAACATGAAGAATATGGTCAAAGGAAGAAATGTGTTGTTTCTTATATTTCATAGAATTGTTGTTCATGTTCACTTCCTCATATGACAGGAGACATGTAGGAACTATTTTTGTTTATTATAAAGGGGTTTTTTTGCCACTAAGAAGAACCTTCACAGAGTTCAGTAAGTTTTTCACCAAATACTCAAAGTTAACTCCTGTCTTTGAAAAAATGTTTTGAAGTGTCTGTCAAAGCTTCAGAGTCATTCTCTTGAAAAAGTATATTCATAATAAAAATATTTTTTTCAATAGTTTTCATATTTCAAAAGAGCTCAAAAACTCTTGAAGGAATTGGGGTTTTTTAATCATCACAAAAAGAATCTTCCCCATTTGATATTTCTTTCTAAACACAATAGCTAGTGATTTTGATCATGCAGATAAAATACTGTGACAAGGCTATTCCTTTGTGAACTTTTTCATTGTAGTCTAGAATGTCAATTAATTCATGAAAATTTATGTATATATAGGTATAGTTGCTGTAAAAATTCTTAGAACACCAAGTGAAAAAATGAACAATGATTTGGTGGATATAAAAATATGGACAACATTTGTTTCCATCTTTCACATTCTATGGAAGTGTAAGCAAGGCTCATTTTGCTGTTTCTGAGTTTTGATATTATTTCAGTCTCTAATCAGAATATCTGAAATTATTTTCCTTATGTTAGGTTAATATTCTAGATTAATATTTTGGAATTATCTTTGACATACATTTCAGGGGGATTTTAAACATCAAATGGAAATTAGTAATACACATGTTTCTCAGGATTTTTTTCTATATAAACCATTAAACAAAATCATGTTAAGAATTCAAGATTCAAAAACTTTCATGAAAATTCCGGTGACAAATGGTGTTCCACAGGGGTCGGTACTGGGACCAGTGTTGTTTAACGTCTTTGTTGGAGACATGGACAGTGGGATTGAGTGCACCCTCAGCAAGTTTGCCGATGACACCAAGCTGTGTGGTGTGGTGGACACGCTGGAGGGAAGGGATGCCATCCAGAGGGACCTGGACAGGCTTGAGAGGTGGGCCCATGCAAACCTCATGAAATTTAACAAGGCCAAGTGCAAGGTCCTGCACGTGGGTCGAGGCAATCCCAAGCACAAATACAGGCTGGGCAGAGAATGGATAGAGAGCAGCTCTGAGGAGAAGGACTTGGGGGTATTGGTGGATGAGAAGCTCAACATGAGCCGGCAGTGTGCGCTTGCAGCCCAGAAAGCCAACCGTGTCCTGGGCTGCATCAAGAGAAGCATTAGCAGCAGGTCAAGGGAGGTGATTCTCCCCCTCTACTCTGCTCTCGTGAGACCCCACCTGGAGTACTGTGTTCAGATGTGGGGCCCCCAACATAAAAAAGACCTGGACCTGTTGGAGAGAGTCCAGAGAAGAGCCACAAAATTAGACAGAGGGCTGGAGCACCTCCCCTATGAGGACAGGCTGAAAGAGTTGGGATTGTTCAGCCTGGAGAAGGGAAGGCTCCGAGGAGACTTAATAGCAGCCTTCCAGTACCTGAAGGGGGCTACAGGAGAGATGGGGAGGCACTCTTTATCAGGGAGTGTAGTGAGAGAACAAGGGGTAACAGGTATAAGCTAAAAGAGGGTAAATTAAGACTAGATATTAGGAAGAAATTTTTCACTATGAGGGTGGTGAGACACTGGAACAGGTTGCCCAGGGAGGTTGTGGATGCCCCAACCCTGGAGGTGATCTTTTGATGATCTTTAAGGTCCTTTCCATCCCAAACCATTCTATGAGTCTATGATTCTATGAAATTCAATGGCATCTAGGCTTTAGGCAGGTGTTAAAAGAACCATCACAAGTATTACTGTGTTTTTATAATTTAATTTCCCAACTCTGTGGAACTCACAGCATTGAATAAGGCACTGACAATCAGATTCTGTCACTTATACATTCCACTTTCTGCCTTATGGCGAGAATATTCTTAGTCCTTTAGTGCTCATAATTTAAATCTTCTTAAGTATTCCAGAGTGAAACCTGGTTCCCTTAAATTTATACATTTCTATCAGGAAGCCTTCTCTATTAAGAGAAGTGTAGTATAGACATTTACTTCACTCAGAAATTTGAACTGAGGCAAACTGAAACACATTCACTTTTTCCTGATGGATTGGAGAGGGAACCATTAGACTCCTATCTCAAGATGTGCCACAATGAACTAATTACTAAGCGATCTTGGGAGGCATTAGGAAAAATGAAAATGGGGTTTGTTTCTAAATTTTTTACACTTTTTATTAAAAATATAATTACTTCCCTTTGTCAATTGGGATTCAAAACATGAAAGTGTTCCTAGGACTCCAGACAAATCCATGTGAATCCATTTTCCCGCTGATGACCGTCATTGCAGGACAGAGTCAGATTCCTAAAAAATATTAAGCGTTTAAAACCAAAAGCAGAATTTAGAAAAGAGATTTTGCATTTATTCTGAAAGAAAAGTGTCCACTTGTCTAAGTGAATTACAAAATCCATAATTTGGCCCTAGATTTATTCTGCTTGGCTTGATGAGTTATCCTGAGCATTGTCTGTAGTCTATGGAGAAAGACAGAAATACACATAAGGTCATTCAGCCCACCAACAAACTGAACCATATTTCAGATGTGCCTAATTTACATGGTTGATTAGAAAATGGATCTAAGGAGACATGAATGGGCTTTTTAATTTATTAGAGGCAAATAACCTGAAAAAAACCCACCAAACATATCTCTGGACAGAATGGGTCACATCTGTGGAGCTAGGAGTTCTTTCGCATCATGATAACAATTGCAATTTAAAATAATGATTTGAAGAGCAATTACACTGGTCTGTGAAAAAAATTTAATGTGAAAATTGTGAATTTCAATGTGAAAAGTGAACTTTGTTCACAGAGCAAAAAGGAAATGCTATCATACTGTTGAAGTCTCAAATTAATACAGACTTTCCCACCTCACGGCTTAAATCTGAACATGTTTCCAGGATATTTAATTCCCCAAGGCTTCAAAATTCAGTGTGAATGTTTTTTCTCTTTTTCATGACAACAGATACAGCAGGTGATACTCAACTGGTGTCTTGAAGTCTTGAGTTTGGATAAACATGGAAACAGCTGAGGTGACTCTTGAGGCTGTATATTTAAATTCCACTATTTCTTCACATAAACAGGCACCGAAGTTGATTGCTGTCCATGTTTCTCCCAGGTGCTGTGGAACAGTTATGGAAAAGGGCTTACCTCCAGTCAGCACTTTAAAAACACTACTAAGTATGTTCTTAATAGTGATAGCAATTTTTTTTCATAATCCTGAAAATATTCTGGTCATTCACACATAAATTTCTGCACTTTGGCCTATAATTGGTGAGGAGAGCTCTGACAGCTAAAAGGAAGGGTTTTGGTTTGGTTTTTTACTTGTTTTTAAATATATTTCCAGTCATTTGTCAACACATTCTAATTTGTTTCATGAAGTGTTTCTGAATGCTTTATTTATACTATTTAGGATAAGAGTTCTAATTCCATTTAAATTCACAGTTATGCAGAGCAAAGTGCTGCAAATAGCTCTACAATAACTTCATCATGAAATTGGTAAAGCAACTAGAACCAACTAAATGTGGTTAGAAAAACATTTTGTTTTGGTTTTAGAAAAGTAAAATTACAAGGCATTTGAAAAGCCCAGCTGTTCTGTGTAGATTGATCTTAGTGCTCAGGTTGGTCTTTTTTTTCCCGTATGTGGTATTAGATTTTTATTCCAGGACAGTGTTTTTAAAAGTTTTATTTATTTTTTTAATCGCTAGATGCATACTCATTAGGTTCCAGTATTAGTTCAATTAGGAAAACTTTTCTCATAATGGCCTCCCCTTCCCTTCCCTTCCCTCTTTTTTTTCCTCCTTTTTCTCCCTTTATTTTTTAAATTTTTGTCCCTTTTTTAATTCTTTTTTCACATGAAGTATCTCCACCAAAATATATGGAATAGTTCATTATTCAGAGGGAAAAGGAGAATCTGGATCTTTTCTTTGTAGAAAGTTTGTTCTTATTTACAACCCTTTCTAGGAACTTCATGTAATTTATAATTTACAGTGTTTCCCAGAAAGTATGTCAAAAGCCTCACATAATTCAAGTTACATGCATGAAATAATTTTTTAGTTTTTTCAGGCTTAGTTATTTAATCAAGTAATTGGCATACTTACAGATTTTGTTAGTATGTCCCACCAAAACCTGTTTTGGTAAGAGTTTAATTTACTTACGGAACTTTCCATTCTTTTATATGCCACACAATTATTCTATCCTGGCAGTGAAACAGCATTTGTAGTGAGCTTGAAAAGCTCTTCAGGTGATTGATGAATTACAGATATTAACCAGAATCTGCTTTTTTTTGGAAAGTGATACCGGTTATTTAAGAATTCTTTATTCAAAATCAATGGTCTGCAACACTATGCCAGCTAAGAAAAATGTCAAACAAGCCCCAAGCGTGTTTAACACTAGCAGTGGCTAGTGCCAGAGGTTGTGTATAACTATGAGATAAAAAGCAAACTATTGGTATTTAAAATCCAGGAGGAAAAAGAAAAGTTAGTACCAATTTGTCCTCTATTGCATTTCACCTTAGACCCAACCGGTAATTATAATTGAGTTCTTCTTGATGATTCTTATACCTTTAACAAGTCCTTCACTAAAAATCCACAAAATTGTTTTTATATGCACACCTAAAATGTTAATGAGATAATATTGCTCTCATACAGTGAATTATGACCTTGTCCTAAAAAATTAAATCTATATTTTTGAAAAAGGCTATCACTTAAAAGCTAAACATTAATTACAATATGGGTAGGTTGTTTTTTTTTTTTAAATTTTAAAACAGACTATCCATCCAAATTTATCCTGCCAGCAATAATTTTAAGGATCTAATATATTGTACAGTGACGTGTAGAGTCAGATATACTCTGCAATGCTTATCATTGACAGAAAGTGGATGTGAAAGAGAGTCAGTCATGATCCTCTTTATGTAGATCTTTACATGAATTTTACATTGGTGTTGAAAACTAAAAACAGTGTCTAGTAAAAGGAAATAAAGTCTATAATTCCTTTAGTTTGGAATGTCAGATAATCATTTAAGTAAATTATACAATACTTATGGATGTATGGAGTATGAAAGTACACTTTAATTGACAAATCATTTTTCAGGCTCTGTGAAATTAATTCACAAAAATGGAGGTACAGTCTACAATATACACCATAATGGTGTATATTTCTGTAATACCAAAAAAGAAGAGGCAAAAAATCTATGTAAAGAACAGCTAACTTTCATTTTTGACAAATGCCTGTTAATATCATTATTGAGCAATGTTTTCCATCCTAGAAGTCTTGACTACAGTTTAAATGTAAATACATGAGAAAGCTCTTCAAGAGGAAAAATATTGTAAATTTATACAAAATTTTACTGCTTCTAATTAAAACCAGGTGAAATACACCCTGTTAT
The DNA here is from genome assembly GCA_013400615.1 of Syrrhaptes paradoxus. Taxonomy (NCBI): domain Eukaryota; kingdom Metazoa; phylum Chordata; class Aves; order Pterocliformes; family Pteroclidae; genus Syrrhaptes; species Syrrhaptes paradoxus. Next base: position 49,692 of record VZTO01017835.1, read on the forward strand.
TTCTGAAACCATATTTTAATGAAAGTGTTTCATACCATTAACACTGAATTCTCTTACCTGGATTTCCTACTTTGTTGACCCTTAATACTATATTAGAAAAGTCAACTAGCGATTAATTTTATACCTTCAAAATACTAGCATTATGGGTTCAGACGTGCAGTTCAGATTTGAGTATTATGAATTACACTTTCTGCTCAGCGAAAACATATGAAAAAAAGGATTTGAAATTGAATAAAGAATTAAAGAAAAATAAAGCCCAAAAAAGATGAAAAGATGAAGAGTTCAGGAATATTATTTGTCAGACTGAATTTCATCTTGTTTCAAAGGCTGTACATTTTGTTTTGACCTCCATTTGCTATTTCTACATCACGCTAAAATTACCTTTGAGATTTGGTACAACAATTTTGTAGTGTCAGTTTGGCACAAGACAAAAAAGACTGAGGAAAGGTGATGGAACAATCAAGAGCCATTAATGATGAATGACTCGTGTTCCTGAATCTATGGGTTTTCGACTGGACCATTGACTTTGAATGATATGCTGTATAAAAGCCAGGGGTTGGAGTGGAGCCTTTGATTTCCCCAGTGGAAACATTTAGGGTTATTGCTTTCTAAACAAGGGATGGATCACTATGGCACGTAAGAAAAACAGATCAAGATCCTGAAGACCAATCAGGTCCATTAATTATTTTGATTTTTTTTGGACCTGTAACTCGCCAGCACCATACAAGATGAAAGCATTAGAGATTAAGAAATATGTTTACAAGTCTGCTCTCACTGTCTCTCTATTAATTGCACACAAAGACTTTAACTAGAACTGGATCTCTGGGAAAAAAAGTCTGAGCAGTGGAAGGCTCACCACGGCGGTGAGACTCCTCTTGAGGCTTAAGATTGCCAAGAACTGAGAAGGGTAGACCTTCTGACTAAGGAGATCTCTAGCAAGAATCTAAAAGCTTACCAGCAAATGCATACAATACGTGGACAGACTCCCAGCACTCAAAAGGGAGATGAAGACTCACTCCTGTGCAGCTGTCTACAATGCAGACATTTAAAAGCAAGCAAGAGGAATCTCACCCTTGACATTTCATGGTTCAGAATGCCAATGTACCCTATCCCTTCACCAAAATTTGACCGAGACGTTAAAAGTACCAGCTCATTTTCTACAACAGCCATGTTCTTCCATGGCCAGACTCCTTTCTTCAACCATCCTGAATCAACCCAACTTGGCTTAACCCAGCTGAATCAACTTAAGCTTGGCTTAAAATTGCCAAGAACTGAGAAGGGTAGACCTTCTGACTAAGGAGATCTCTAGCAAGAATCTAAAAGCTTACCAGCAAATGCATACAATATGTGGACAGACTCCCAGCAGACTGACTTTCATCAAAAAAAGCCATTCAGTAAGGTCAGAAGTGTAGCAATAGAGGTTTATCTAATATGTAGGAGATTTGTTTCTGTCCCAGAGACAAATATACTTTTGTTTGGATTTCTCTTTTTGTTTATTTTTCACTTTCATGTCAGTTGTGAGAACAGTTATGCTTTAGAATGATTTGAAAAAAAAAAAAGGAAAAAATACACATTGTGTAATAAGAAGACATATACGCTAGACAAAAATGAACAAACAAAGAAACAAATATAATGTAGCTACATGCATGATTAAAAAGTGTTTAACCATTTTTCGAGAATCCATAATTGTGTTAATTGTGTATCTCCCACTTTGTGTCTTCCTTGTGGAGATAATGATCCCAACTGTACTATTAAAACAGCAGAGAGTTACTATGATAGTTCATCTAATTTAACTCCTTCTAGGAACAGGGAGAGGTTTTCCTCTCCTATACTACCCAAGATCCTTATTCAATAATTTGCCTGGCATCACCTGGCACTCTATCATGAAGACTGTGCATGGCACTAGGGTATTTGATCTGCCCTTGTTTTTTTTTTGTGTATGTGGTTTTTAAGACTGCTTTCAACACAAGTGTTTCCAATAAATTAGATATCCCTTGTCATCCGTCTGTCATGTTAAAGACAGGTTTAGATCACCTCAGCTAAATTTTGTGGGAGTCATTCACCATTTTGAAGAAAATGTGACATTGTGAAAATCATTCCTATTTTTTTTTCTCAATAATTTTACAGGTGTGTGCCATTTACATGAGAATAAATGTCAATGTATTAGTAGGTGGTAGTAGGGATCCACAAGCTAAATCGTTTTTTGGTATGTCAGCATACCATGGAATGATTTTTGCATACACTCTCACTTCCTAGATTACCTCAATAGTACTTCAAAAATTAAAATATAATGCACAAAATTTCAACATCTAATGTATCTTTTTAGTCCATCCAGTCTTGTTTATATCACACTGAAGTTTCTGTAAAAAGGGGATCACAGCTCTTTTAAAGTCAGAAGCATTTTTTCCTATCCATTTTCATAGAACCATGGTTTTATAGAGCATGTTCACAATAAACTTACATAAATTATATTTAGTCATATCTTTGGAAAGTGTAGGAATATGTATTGACCTTACATTCACATGAATATTATGGAACCTCACACATTTTAAAATATCAACTTTCCAATTCAATTGGTTTCTTTTTAGACAACATATGAAATATATTGTATATATAGAAATAGGAACTGTAGTGCTAGCATACTTTAGCTTAGAAGTGATAAATATTCTGTAGATTACAGGGAGAATTACAGGAAGATAGTTAGGCATCTGAACTTTCTATGAGTCTGAAGGCTTTCTCCATTTCAAAAGCTTCACAGAGAATGTAATTACTCAAGAACATAGGATGTAGTACTTCTGAAGATATTTTCATGGTCAATTTTGAAAACAATTCAAACATGACTAAAGGCAGAGTTGCCCCAGCAACAAATCTTCTGTTTGTCATTCAAAAAGCTGTTAAATTAATGGTAAGAATGCCACTGGGTCCTGCCTCAAGAAAGTATTGAAAAGTATACCTGATTGTAATAGCTCATTTTTCAGTCATTGTAT
>VZTO01017836.1:0-33849 GCA_013400615.1 Syrrhaptes paradoxus
AAGCTCATTAAAAGGCTTCAAACTAGACTTTTAAATAGTATTTAATAAGGGAGCAGGTTGTTTCTGTGTCACAAAGTGCTCCATGCACCAGTGATATTTTCCAGTCCACACCATCATCAAACCCAAGGCTGTAGAAGTTGAATGTAAGAAGTCAGAGAGGCCAAATGTGCCTTCCTGACTTACTCTGCAGTTGGAGAATTCACCCAGGGCGAGGGAAGAGTGTTGTCCACCTTGGTGAACCAGTAGCCAAAGCAAGAAATGATAAATCCTTGTCCTTTTCAGCAACAAGCCATATGCTATTTTTTTCTAGGCATTATTGTCGGGAAAAGTGCGATATCTACTTCCACTGGGCAAATCTAAATTGCTGCGACAGTGGTATCAGTACTTTGAAACTCAGGCGCACCATTTGATGAGAACATATCCCAGGCGTTGACAAAACATGTTAACTGTATGACAGAGGCTGAGTGTCATAATAGGGATGTTTCAGTGTATACATTATGATAAATTTGTAAACCTGTGGCTGAAAATGGTAGAGATGCTGAATCTCCTGAGCTGCACAGTTAGAGGTGCAGTGTGGGTACAGGCAGACTGGCAGCATGTTGGACAAAGTTGGCCATGATGGTGTATCTAAGAAGAAGTAGTAGGTAAACAACTGAAGTCTGCCAAGGAAGGCAGACCCTGAAATCTCAACAGAAAGTGTGGAAAAGAATGTTTGTGTGATAGCTGTGCCCCCATTATTTGAGTGGGAAGGAAAAGGAAAATTAAGGAAAAAAAAAAGTGTTTTCACATGGGATACTGTTTGTATATGATTGTTGATTAAATACTCAATATTAAATTATTAGTCTTTTCCAAGCTTTTGTTAGCTTCAAATTTGAACAAAATATTTGGAAAGATCTACACAAACTGTTGAGTCATCTTTCAGCTAGCGTGTTCATGGGCTGAGTGCAAAGGGATGGCCAGCGGGCAGAAGTTTTAGGAAATTGAACCAGTGGGAAAACAGAGCAAGTGATTCTGGAGCTGGGCTGGGCAGCAGGTAGCAGCAGCCATGTCTCTGTGCTCAGACTTGCTTAGATCTAAGAAACTCTGATTTTGATAGAGCAGACATTAAAGTCTAGACTTTTAGAAGCTGTATTTGTTTGGCTTCCAGTTACCACCTTTGGAACTGTGCAACCTCCCTCTTCTTGGTGGTAAACTCGAAGCCCTCCGAAGGTGAAGACCTCAAAAGGTCTTGCCTGGAGGTGCTCCGAGTATTATATAGGAAAACAGGATAGTGTCCCAACAAATATTAAGAATTCAAGTGCCTGTTCAGGCCATATATCAGTCTGAGAAATCCACCGCAACTGCAGGATTTTCTTAGTCCTCATTTTAATTCCAAATTTTTTAACTAGCATCAGCCCATGTACTGCAGCATCCTACCATTTGAGGCAGTAGGGAAGATCGGGGGACTAGAGGAACGTTTGAAGACACTATGTGGGGCAGCACTGTATATTAGGAAGGTGCAATGTTTTAATGCAAACCTAAAGGGAGAAAACAATGGCAAAAAAAGGCTGGAAAAGGTCCGTGGAATGATTGTGAGAGGAGCCTGAACCATTTGCTTTTCAAAACCACAGTGCTCTGGTGGAAGAAGCAAAATTAAAACAGAGTAAACACAAGGCAAGAGTTTTGTACATAACAGTCTGCCACAGGAGACACGAAATCTGCAGCTGAATAATACCAGTTCTGAGCTAGCAAATAATTAATTAACATTAAAAAGTTACATAGCATGTTTTTGTGGGGGTCCTACAAGAAAGATCTTTTGCATTTCAAGTACGGGTAAGTCAAAGTAGCTTTAAATAATATGGAAGAGCAACATGGTCACTGCAGTATTTTATTTTGGGTTGTTTTTTATTTACTTTCCTTCATGCAAACACAGATTGAGCCAAAAACTGGACCACTAAGTGGTGGAATTCTTTTGACCATAATGGGATCTAATTTGGGAATAAAAGCAGAAGATGTAAAAAATATAACAGTAGCAGACAAGGAATGTCTTTTCAAAGAGGAATTCTACTCCGTTTCCACAAGGTAATTGCTGCTTATTTTTCACAAGATTTTAAAAGAAAAAAGGAACTTATGTACATTTTCAGGAGAAGATGGTCTTCCGGTGGTTATAAAAGATTATCAATAGAAGAAAGAACTAGTGTGATATACCTGCAATATTTCGTGGTAACATGTCTGAGTCTTTATTAAACTTGTTATAGATTCTAATACACCAACAAAGTTACAAAACTGTACTACCATCCTGCTTCAGATTGATTGATTTTTTTTTTCCTTATTTGTTTGGAAAGCTTTAATGAACTGTTACTGCAGATATCTCAGGACTGTTTATTTGTTTTTTAAATTAAAGGCATCATAGTTGTGCATCTAGTCATTAAAATCTTTGCTAAATCTAAACCCAAATGCAGCCAAGCATACAAGATTTATGTGAAAGCAGGCAAAGCAAGAGGAAGCTTGAATCTTTTTTGGTTTAGTCCAGCCACAGAGTTTCTTTCCTGGGGGCAGGGAGGGAACCCAAAGTTTTGTTTTACCTTTGGATGACTAAGTTTCATCACAAAGCCAACAAGTCCATGGATGCTGAATTGCCTAAGCAGGTTGGTAGATGTTTTGCAGATTACTTGTCACACTCTTCAGCAGTGCCAAGAATTAAAACAAAGTGCCTAAATTCTTCTAGGTATCTAGGTATTTATTACAGATTATATCAAGCATCTAGTTTCAAGAGGGAAATACCCTTTTGATATTAGCTGATAAAAAGCATAGCATGAAGATTCAGTAGTAATATTAAGAGTAATGACATATTTTAATCACTGGGATTTTTCTTTCATTCACTTTCAATATTTAAAACTGAAATTGAAACCTTGTCTTTCTTTCCCTTCGGTTAATTTAAAGTGTAATGCAGTAACTTTTTGCTATTTCTGTGGCACGTTTTGAAAGGGATTTTGAAGATACATAAGTGATTTTTTTTTTGGCTTTGGAAAAATGTTTAGCTCTAGTCAGTTTGTGGATCAGGCATTTAGAAGCTTCCTAGGCCCTTAAGACTTAACAGTGTACGTAGAGCTGTATATCTCTTATTGCTTCCCAAGCCCATTGCCATCATTCTAGCATTTACATGTGTATCACCATCCACAAAATTCCCAACTTTTTACAGTCGTCTTTTCCCATTCCTTATTTTCTGTGTTTGCAAAAGCTGCACTGAATTGCAGTGTTGCCTTACCAGAATTTCCGCAGCCTCTTGGCTTTTTCTAAGGCTTTCTGATATTTTTAAATACATGGAAAGGAGCCAGAATTGAGATGACTGGTTCCTTGTATCATAGCAACATTACTGGTTTCCTAAGCTCTGCCAGTGTGGTAATGGGTGAGAACAAATGCAACTTGCATAATGTCATTTATCAACAAATTAGGGGGTTTTGAAGGATGTTCTCCATTAGGGAAGCATTGGAAAAGAAGTTATTCAAAATCTCCAAATAGGTATCTATAATTTTCTGTCTTTATCTTCCTCCATTGTTTTGTTTTATTATTACCCTCTTTTATTTAATTTAATAAAAAATAATAAGTGCCTAGTCGTGCTCCTCTATCTTTCTGCAGTAAAAAGCTGGCCATTTTTAGGAGACAGTTGCTCCCATGGGCAGGAGAGCAGCGAAATTTAAGGCACTTAAGGCTGCTTTCTGACTCTGCGGTGATTTGATTTAATGGTTGGCCTTCGAGAAGTCATGTTCTCATTCTTTCTTTGTAGTTTTCCATTTGTAATGTGGGGGAAGGGAGGCAATGCTAACGCTGGGGAGGGGAGGGAACTTTTCTCAATTAAAATCCCTATTAACCACACTCCAACGTTTCCCCCACGTGCCCCCCGGCCCCGGCCCCTGACTGCTTTCCCTAGCTTGACATATGGTAGAAATTCCTCCAAAGGCACCGTTTCCTGTTTCTGCCTGACAAGAAGATACAACTTCCAAGAATACAGTAGAGAGATGATGAAGAACAGGCTCAGGCAGCTCTACACATGCCAGGACATGCAAGAATTTAGAGAATTTTGTCCATTTGCCAGTACCCAGGCAGAAAGTCTGGAGCGATCTGCAGAGGGACTTGACAATCCTTCTATTATATGTCCTGATTTAAGTACATTATACCCAGTAATTTGGGGTTGGTGGAGCTTCTTTAGTAGAACTATCTTTAGTACCTCTCTTTTGTTATGATTTGGGGTTTTTTTCTTGTAGGGTGGACTTTNCACTGCTTAAGGAAGAGTAGCAATAACCCCGGAGGGAAAGAGCAAAGGAAATGAGCAGTGATGCTTAAGGTGTGTCCTATATGAAACTATCTGCCTGCACAGGCTACAGACATCGTATGCCTCCTTATCTAACTGTATTATCGGCTCTCCATTAGGTATTTGTCACAGTTTTCAGGTGTGTCGAATCCTTATTGCATTTTCATGCTTATATTCTGTGGATCACCTGGTTGAAATAAAAATTTAAACATCCTAGCTATCACTCAGCAGCAGTGTTAGTTAAGGCAGTGTTTTCTCGGCCACTGTTCCTTGACCTCTGATTTTGCGTGGGCTATCTCAGCATTTATTTTCAGAGAACAGTAATTCTAAAGGGATTTTGATTGTAGGTGTGAAAATACAGTAGTTCAAAGCTGAAAGATGGCAGGATGCACAATAAAAGTATCCACAGCTAAAACACACGAGGTTATAAGATAGCTGACGAGCTGATTCTTACATTAGGATGCGGGGGGTCCTTTGTTTTTATAAGGTCCAGTGAAAGCCTTGTGTAGGGTTGGAGAGGTTCATCTCTGACTCCTGGGCTGAATTTGAGTCTTCTGTAAAAGGCATCTCTGCTAACAGACTGCTAAAGTAGCTGCTGTGCACAGTGCTCAGATTTTGGTTTTACATACCTTTAGACAGATTAAACCACTCTTGAGTGTTTTTGCTGGGAACCTGAGGCAGCACTCAGGTACCTTGTGTAGGATCAAGAGAAGTTAGTGCTTTTGCTGGCAGTGTGTGTGGTAGCTCGCATACATTGCATTGCTGTTGCAGCTGTTGCTTCTAACATATACACTTACATTCCGTCTTGCTAGGATTGTATGTCAAGTTGGACCAATGAATGAACCAAAACAAGGTCAAATTGAAGTTGACATCAATGGAAAATTAGGTAAATCACCAAGTGAAGTGCTGTTTACATACCAGGTGAGTGCATTTTTTTCAGAGACCTGTTTTACACCTCCTCCATGATTTAAGTTAGAGGTTTACCTGTTAAGCACACAGTAGCTTGTGTTTGCCTTGCAAACTTTGTTTCATCAATAGCACTGTCATTCAAGTACATTAGAAAACACTTAAGTCAAGCATTTCTTTGTACAAAGGGTGTACCAAAAGTCTATTCTGATCAATAGATCCAGAGGCAAAAATAGGATGATGTTGTTTGCAATTCAAGTTAAAAAGATGTGTTAGAAAAGAAACTGTAATAAACTTATTCAGTCATGAAATAATATTTCTTAAGTGTCACTACTGAATAAAAAAAATCAGCACTGCAAAAAATTAGGTATTCTTTAGAGGCACGATTGGTGCACTATTTTAATCACAGTGTTTAGTCTAGCCAGTGTTCTTAATTACAAGAATGAATGCAAAGCAGCTGAAGAATAAGTAAAGAAGCTACATTATTTTTTAATAATTTATTTAATTCAAAAATACGGCATGCAGAGCCACAGGCAGTGTGATGTGTGATCATATTATGCATGTACTTTGTTTTCAGTGTCACTATGAAGGAGAATTTCGTTTGTGTCTTAACTGCTTTACCCTAAATGTGACCCTAGGTTATAGGTGGTCTAGCCTGTGGTTTTAGCAGGAAGTGGCTTTATCTCTATCTATGAGGTTTTCAAAATTTGTAAGACCCTGTGATAGCTGAGAGGTTTAAATTATTTCTGTCCTCATATGGATACTTAAAATTACACCTATAAACTGGAAGTCTATAAAACATAAAGGGTGGGTTAGGCTTTTATCTTCTCCTTTATTTAAACTTCTGTCTCATTAATTCCTGATATCTTGTGAGAAGGAAAGGAAAGGAGTCGTCTGTAAATGATGGAATAGGTCAAGAATGGCAACTGAGAAGACAATATTCTTGTTTTTGCAAAACAGGCGGCCCTGCATATGGCCCTGCATATGGCGGGGGGGTTGAAACAAGATGATCACTATGGTCCTTTTCAACCCAGGCCATTCTATGGTTCTATGAAGTGTTTTTTCCATAATTTCCAAGCAAATCCCTCCTCTCCCTGGTGATATCTCTGCAAAAAAACCCCACTGGTTTTGCTTGAAAATGTCCTCTGTTCCTCTGAGGAAATGTAGGTTATAATCAAGTCTTTCTTCATGGATCTCATTTGTCTTAACCAGAGAACAACCTAATCTCCTGTGTTTATGTGTTTGTGGTCTCTAGGACAGAGGCTATGGCAGTAAACCCTACATGAGATGGGATTTTGACATTAACCCATTGCATTGGGTACATTTTACACCAGTTCTCCTATGCTTCTCCTGTGTGTAAATATTCTCCTGTGGTTTGCATGAAAACCACATGAAGAAGTTACAGAGTGTGTTGAAATGTCATCTGAAGCCCCATGTAGGTTTCGAAGCCTGTCTGTGAACTTGCTCTGGTGTGATCCCCTGCTCAGCCCATCTGGGAGGTGCGATGAGCAGGCAACACTTTCGGCTACAGAAGGGAAGGATTCTTGATCGCCCAGCAGTGAGGCACTAAGAGAAGCTGCTGTGCACAGGCATCATCCAGGAGGATGTTTTCCTGCAAGTCCAAGACTCCCTCTCTGCCAGTCTCTGCCTGCATCGAGGTTACTGAAATATCAGATACCTAAGCTAACTGCTGATAAAAAAACATTTTTATTTTCAGCAAAAATCTTTCCATGGGAGGTCTATTTACAAAATGCAAAGCAATGGCAAATAATATAGTCCATCCTTTAAAACTAGTGAAATTGGTTTCTAGTTTCATTTCTCTGTTCCATGAGAAATTGAAGCCAGCTGTGGACTGCAATAGGATTAAAGTCAGTACAGGGGTGTCTCTACACACTGTGCACCTCTACAAGTGTGACACAAGCACTTTTAGCATGAGAACAGAGCATGATCAGAGCAGAGAATCACGTCAGTTTGTTGTCTTAAAAGCTACAGTCTTGTTTCACTGCTGTTTTCAGGCAGTTCTTTGATGACTTCTTTCAGCAGACATGCAAAATCTGGGCTTTGTTTGAAACCTCTTCTATTCAGTATGTACAAAGGAAAGAAAATACTCTTCTTTCCAAGAGCCTTCCTAAAATAAATTTTCTATTATGTATTTCCCTCTTTCTTTGACACATTGTCTGGCTACCCTCCTGCTGGTAATTATCACTTTTTACTGTGTGCTCTTATCACCCAAAGCACAATAGCTTCAGCATTAGCAGTACCCACTCTAAACATGTCAGAGGGCAGAAGTGCAGGAGCAGTGCACAGGGAGACAATGCAGCTGCTCAGCCCGGTGTGTCTATGTACACAGGGGCTGTCACCATACTCCTCGTAGCCTCAGCCTTGTACACGTGGCTAGTGTCTACCACCAAAAGCACACAGTCCTTCATCAAGTAGATTGGATATAAGGAAGATGGTTTTGTGTGTGTTGTAAGGGTGGTGATGCACTGGAACAGGTTGCCTGGAGAAGCTGTGGCTGCCCCGTTGTTGGAAATGTTCAAGGTCAGGTTGGATGGAGCTTTGACGGGGTTGGACTAGATGGTCTTTGAGGGTCCCTTCCAACCCAAACCATTTAATGATTCTGTAAGTACTACTGCATTTGGCTCTTGTTGATACAGTCTGAACAACAAGATGCATTTTTAAAGCTGGATTGATGAGGATTAATAGTCAGCACAACTTGGGGCTCGTAGGCTAGTGCTTCTGCCCCATCTGCCAGCACAGCACATTTCTGACCCAAAGAGCATGTGATCCATTAAATGGGTCAAAAATCCAGTCAAAAGGGAAGCCATAGTTTAGATTTAAAATTATTTATGAACTAAAGTGCCCTGGTCCACATGAATCTGTGCTGTGCAGTGAACACTTCATCTATATTTGCTTAATAACAAGGGAAGAAAACTGTTTCTCCCTACCCATCACAGTTTCTCTGTCCAACCTGAGTGCTCTTCAAGTCCAGCTATTCCAGTGAATTTAAATTCTGGTAACCCAGTCCTCCTCTACTGATATTTCTGTTGTTTCACTCTAAGCATAATCAGGCAATAACTATTCTCCTGTTTAGTGAAATAGAAATGAAGTGATGCTAAATTTTAATAACCAGCTATGCGGTACATCTGGAGCACTGACAGCTTGGCTGGTCTCTAAGCAGGTGGAGCAGTAACACAGCTAAAGGCCAGTCCTCCTTTTTTGTTTGTTGTTAACAGTATCTGATTTTCATGTTACTATGACAGTGCAAAGCAGTATCAAAGGAGGGAGTTAAGCTTTTCCTGGGTATAAGGCCCAGATTTGCTGATCTCATACAAGCGTGATTCCTTTCTCAGAATACCTCACCTTCAGACTCGAGCCACCAGAACAGAAGTTTGCAGCTTGTTCTGGGATCTCCACTGTTTGTTTGCAAGAGCAATTCTACGAGTTTTAGGCTGTGCAGGTTAAAAAGACTATATGGTTTCAGAAAGCTCAAATAAATGTAAGATGGTGAAATTAGAGGTAGAACTTTGCAAAAGTGTAATACAATTCTGAGGTGCTGGAAGTAGTTTAGGGACTGGCTTGGAAGTAATGACTTTTAGTAAGTTACCTAAACAAGGTGAGATGAATAACCAAAATCAGGAAGAAGGGGGTGATAAATTAAAGTCTGATCTGAAAACAAACACAAACATGACTGTTCCCCATACTGGGGTTTTGGAGGTGAACCTGAACAACACAGTTACATTTTACAAGGTGCACTCCTCCGTCTTAATCTACTCCCAACTTCATGGTTTCCTCTTACTGCCATCCATCCTCTACTTTCCTTTGTGATGCTGGAAGCAGTGTCTCTGGGACCGCTCACTGGTGCAGTGCCATTAGTGCCACAAGGCTTTTGTGGAGGGTTTTAGTTCACTCCTTGATTTTTCTCCCTGTGCCTTTACCTCAACATGTGCATTTTACACTGTGGTTGGGGATTTTGGGTGGAGTTTTGTTGGGGGCGGGGGGTGTCATCACAATCAATGCTGACTAGCCACACATCCGCAGCAGTCTGGAATTGCTTCCAGAGGATCTTACTTTATTATTGAGTCCTGGAACACATCTTGTTTGTGTATCAGCCTGCATAGGGGCCAGGAGAACTCCTGGGTAACTGAGAGTTTTCGTGAAGTTGGCCCTTCTTAATGTGGATATTAGTCTTCATTCTCTGTTGTCTGAGGTATGCACTTGAATACATGTCCCACCATCCAGTGCTCGTGGTTCTGCTTGGAAGCTGACAGTGAACACTGGCTGTATGATAATACAGATTTTCCAGTCATGCATGCTTCCATTTCTCCATCAAACCTGTCAGCAAGGCTCTGTGGTCTTTTCAGAAAATCATGTGGTGTCTGCCTCACAGTAAAAAGATGCTGCCTGCAGTCCAAAAAATCAGTTGTTTAAAATACCAACCCTTTGCATAAGCATCCCATCCACAGCAGACAGCACACAGCGTGCATCGCCAGGCAGTACTCTGCCTCGGCACCCGGAGTGGCTGGAAGCATTTGATGAGTTCGCATGGTGTGAGGTTTGGACAAAGCAGCCCCAGAAAGCCAGGACTCAGCTCACTCCTCTGCTGTTGCAGAAATAACCCAGGAGCTGAAGCCTGGCTTGTGTTGTGGGTGCTGTGCCGAGGCGAGCTGGAGGGTCAGGTCAGCCACTGCGGTGAACACCAGGCTGCCAAGAGTGCGCAATGGAAATTCTCTGGTTGAATATCCTGTGAGTGGGTGGCTTGTCTGAAGAAACAAGAAGCAGGCTCCCTTGAGTCTGAGAAAGGAGGGAAGTGGAGGGGGAAAGAGCAGTTCCTAATGACTTGCATGCCCTGTTCAGAAGTTTAATTTAGCTTCTGTGGTTACCTTTATAGTCCATTAAATGACATTTTGACCTCCAAGAAGGTGTCTCTACATCACTTCATGGGCTATGCCTTTATTGCCTTTAATTTTTGTGTGCATTATACACAAGTGTTGGCAGAATAATTTGGCTTTGAATGCAGGGCAGGTAATTTTTGGTAACAAATTAGTTGTTCTACAGACCTGCTTCAAGAGCCAGAACTTAGTGCACCTGGGACCAGGATAAGGAAAGGGAAAGGATACTTGTGGTGGAAAGGATGGATGAGATAAATGCAGAGTGATAATGCGCTCTGTACATTTGTGAAAATCTTGTCCACATGTGTGTGCAGTCAGTAGGTTCTTGACACAGCACCCCTGTGCTCTGCTTGTGTGGAAGCACAAGAACCCATTCCTACTTGTGAAGATGTGCACTTGCATCAAAGGCAAACCCCCAGCCGGATGTCACTGCCTGCAGGAGCTGGCAGAAGGGAGCTTAGGTGGCTTTGCCATTTGCTGCCCGTCACGTCCATTTGAAAACATCCATCTGTTGCTGGCTTCCTCTTGTGCTGCAGCTGCCATCTCTCAGGGCATCACGGGGTTATACTCTGCCACCATCCTCTTTTCACTCCCTAGTTGTCTCTCTGTTTGTGGTCTGGCACAGTTGAGTTTTCACCAGCATCCCCCTCTGAAGTATAGATTTCATGCCAAGTTTTCTTTGCATCTCTGTTAGGCTCCCCTCTGTTGCCTTCCAACTGTTCCTGAACTTCTGGCCCCTCGTGTTCCACCAGTAGCCTCCTTGGTGGCTAGTTGTTTCTCTCTTGGATTTTCTGCATTAGTGAAGGATAAAGGGTAACCACTTTTATCTCGGTGGTGTAGTTTGGGGCTAGAAACTGCCTACCACATCTTAGTATTATAGTAGGTAGTACCCCTATTTAGAGTCATGTGCAGGAATATAAGAAGTTGAGGATGTACTTGGTGACAGACGAGTGGAAAAGTAGAGAAATGGAAAAAGAAGACATGCAGAACTTAGGTGATGCTCCACAGGAGTGCACTCCGCTTGTTCTTGAATACTGTGCAAGGGACCAGAAGTGAGTTGGCTGGACATGACAGCATAAGCCAGGAAAGCTACAAAGCAAACAAACCAAGTGAAAAAGAACATGAATCAGCCTGGCAGATCAGATCCCAAATACAAGTCGAGTCAGTGGAAAAGAGGCTGGGGGAATGGTTCCTTTTTGCACCTGTCTGTCTTTAATGGTAAAATTGCAAAGAAGCTGGATAAAAAAAGAGAAGAACAATAGAAGTAACCCTGCTGTTATCCAGGTAGAAGCTGTGCTTTGATTTGACACCCGCAGAACACAGATATCTAAAATGCTGGGAGCTGTCTGAAAGCTTTTCCAGCATGTAAAAGGCATCTTTTACTAAAATTGTAATCAGAAACCTGAAGAAATAAGAGATCACCTTCCTAACTGTGCAAAAAGAGTCACTGCAAGTCATAAAATATTAAAGATGAAGAAGTTCATTCTAGATTAATAAACAGGATGAAAAATGTAGCTGAAATGCTAATGCTCAGAGGGTCTGCAGTAGCTGTGTAAGAGCAGCAGTCATGTACATTGCTAATAAGTAAGTTCACATCTAAATGTGATTATAAGTAGAACAGACGTGGAGATAATTTACCCTCTAGCACACAGAAAGGATGAAACTACAATGAAAAATATATCATCATTTCTGTGAACAGATTTGTAAGTAGGAGGCAAAGGATACAAACAGAGCAAGCAAAGGAAAGACTTCTGGCTGCGATGGAGAAAACGACACTGGAAAATGGCCTGAGTGTGAAGTCAGATACGTACTGGGACCAGTGCAAGCTGGTTTGCCAGTATTTTTCTTTGTTTTTTTCCAGTACCTCTGTGCTGAGGAAGCACAGAGCGCCTCAGAGGACAGACTATGACTTTACTGTGAGGTGAAACAAAAAAAATATAGTTTGTGAAGCTCAGGTTGGTCCCCGATGCGAAGATAAGGCAGCGGCACACAGGAACAGGAGTGCCACGTAAGGGCATTCATTAGTGTTACAAAGAGAATAAAAGAGTTTGCTGCCAAACAAGCTAGCACTATTTGAACACTGCGTACCATAAGCAATGTACAAGGACTTAGAAATTTGTTGGGCTTCACTACTTCATATTGAAGCAGATAAGCACTGCTTTCAGGTAAACTGTATCAATGGGATGAGCACCGACCACAGTCATAAAACAGAAGAAGTAACCCATTTATAGCATTATTATCCTTCCAGCAAAGTTGCCTAAAGCTTATCAACATGCTGGGAAAACTGCTTATCAGCTCCAGAGTACTAACCCAGCAGTCTGGTACAACATGGGAAAGTTAGGTTGCAGGTGGACTTTGAGACCTCTAGTTCAACATTATTACACCTAAGTAGGATTTGAGGAAGATTTGTATGTAAGATACATAAAATGCTCGTATTTCCCATCACTGACAAGCTACAATCTGCTCGGAGCTACAAGCAAGAAATCCTGTTGAGATCAAATTATTTTTTCAGGATAGACCATGCAGTATGGAGGAAGCTACACCTATTGACATGTTGGGCTAGATGATCATTGCAGGTCCCTTCCAACTGAACTATTCTATTCTGCATGTAATAGCATAGCTGTGGATGTGCGTATGTTTTACCAAAACTGCAAAGCCACCACGTACAAACACAAGGCATGATCGTGAGAGCGTAAGACAGTGGGGAGTCCTGGTGGTCATAAGTTCCTCTGGCTTACCAGATGGCAAGAAACAGGCCACTGAACAACCGACAGACATTGGAACGGCCTTTTTTAAACTAGACTATCAGAACCCCACATAACAAGGTAACCTGTTACTACAGGAATTATTTGTGCTCAAACTACCTGGAAGACATGAACAATATTTGCCCAGTGACAAAAGAGCACTGAAAGAACATTCCTCCATTTCAAGCAATGAAATACATATGAATTGTGATTTTCTGCACTTTAAGGAATTATAAAACAAGGGTTAAATTGGTGTTTGCAAGGTTGTTTAAATTTTACTGTGTCTGTGAGAAATGAGTACTGCCAAGTCCTCACAATGGCTGACATTTTCCAGAAGAATTATTGCAAGACTGCTGCAAAGTCCATATAGGACACATAATCAAGTGTTCTGCTTGACATCAGAACTGCATCGAGCACTGTGGTGTGATGTTACAGCGGTGCACTGCACTGCAATGTTACAGAAAGTGTGACTTCCCCTGGGCACCTTCTGACTGAGCGAACAAAGATCCCAAGGTGCAGAGGGCTGAAGATGAAAGCAAGGTATTTATGATGGCAGCAGGCGTGCTTCTGATTCAGAGACTGAAATGAGAAAAGAGCAGAAACAAGGAGAGAAAAAATCCTGGAGGGGATTTTGAGAAGGTGGCATCACTGATCTTGGAGCACTTGAGGTCCTAGGTTTATCAGTGCTGTTTGTAATGGTTGAAAACTCAGTATTGCTCAGGACTGAGTCCAAATGAAAGGGGGCTGCCTCTTGGTAAAAGCAGCACTTTTTATTATCCCTCAAGCAAGGTTTGCAGTGACGATTTACCCTTTGCACCTCTTTTTCCTGTGCAAGGAGAAGGAATCTCATGTAGGGCTGTGGTAAGCAATGAAGAGCTGTGGGATTAGGTGCAGCTTTGCTAGACTGCATAAGATGTGTAAGGTGAGACTAGACCTGGCAGCTTCCAAGGGTCTGAACCTCTCTGTCCCACTGGTGAGTGCCGTGGCAGCCATAGGAAAGAGCTGCTTTCCTCTTACCTATACCTTAGGTAATGCAATTCTTGTTGAAGGCTTGTACCACCTTGTTGAAGGCTGTACAACCAAAGGTAGCTTTTAAAATTATCTTGGCTTTCAGGAAAATATCATTCTCCTGCTGATCCTGTCTACCTAATTGCATTTTTGAAAAATGCTTCCAGGTTGAGCATTGGGATGAACCAATTTTTTTTTTTCTTTATTGGTACTCTTAAGAAGACCACCAAGTAGGCCAATGTAGCTTTGCTTTTTGAGCCATCCATTAATATTTTAGAAGAACACTAAAACTTGCTTGTAGCACATTGTGTTTGCAATAAAATGGATGTTGAAATTCTTAAAATTCTTGGTAATTTATTTTAACTAGTTATTTTTTGTGGCAGGTCCTTAAGAGGAAGAGAAAGGAGGAAAATGTGAAACAGAAAATAACAAGTTAAAATCAATCAAATAATTTTCCTGACAGGTTTATAGTAACAAACTGCTACTATACAATGCTTTGTCTTAGCAGTCATGCTGAAGCATTCCTCTGCACACAGAGCACAGTTCAGCTTCTCCTTATTAGATCATCTTTATGAGGCATTCACATTTTTTTTTCTTCTGGTGAGCTCTTGATATTTCTAAAATTACTTTAAATATGTTAAATAAGAATACTTTGAATTAAGCTGTTTTAAAACAGTCTTTTGAAGAACTGCTGCAAGACCAGAGATTAAAGGGAACATAAGAGCTAAACTGTTCCACCTCCTCCGTGGCTGCTACCTGCCTTTGCTGCCTTGGTTTTCTGTTCAGCCTGAAGGGCAGTTTCTCGGGAAAAGGCAGCAGATACTTGTTCCTCTTACCCATTGCTGCTGTGTTATCCAGACAGAACTTTGCTGTTTGGTTGCCTATATATCCCTATTCCTAGGGAGCCAAGCACAGGCTGCCACTGAAGGGAGAGTGGTGTTGGATGGTTCTGCTTCTGTTGCAGAGAGTGGTGTTGGATGGTTCTGCTTCAAGTTCATGGCTTGCTTGGTATTTACTGGATGTTCGCAACAGAGCCAGCTGACGCCCTGCCAAAGTTCCCCATCAGATAACCCAGCAGAGCTTTAACAGAGCAATTATTTCACATTTTTGCAGGAAGAAGGGAATACCACTGTCTAGCAGAAGTTCTTAGCAGGCTTCCTTTCATTTTTTATGCTGAGGTTACGGAGAACAGTAGTGTATGATGCTTCAAAAACCTTTTCATTTTCCTTTCCTTCCTAAACGTCCGCTTAAAGGCTTGGCTTTAAGTGGTTTCTTGTTTGTTTCCTTCCTAATTCTGTCCTTAGAGGCTAGGCTTTCAGTGGAGGTAGTATTTAGGGAAAAGGCTACAAGTTTAAAATAGCTTTTCTGAAGTTCAGGGATAACAAATTTGTCCATACTGATTCTTCAGTGGTTCTGGGGGGGTTGCTTCTGTCTGAGATCTGTCCCAGGCATGTTAATCATTGCTGTGGATTTTTACTGCGGATGATGCAGTGGTCCAACATGCTTAACAATTTCTAGCAAGTAAGATTTAATTTGAAGTCAATAAAAGGTGTGTTTTTCTGTCCATGTGGTAAGGTTGCACTTGCAGTATTTGATAACATTTTTCAAAGCAACTCACAGACTGTATTTCATATACAATTTTGATTGTCATTTTTTTAGCAACAAAATTGTTACAAAAATGCACAAATAATCCTTTCTGTGAAGCACATGTCTATGCTTGTGTTAATTTAAACTTCAAGTGTGATTTTTTTAAAACTGACCCCCTCAAGCTTTTTATTTACCCAGGGGTGACTTATTTCAATTTAGCTTAAATCAGCAAGCAATTAAATCCAAAGAAGAGCATGCACAGAGAGGGTTGTATTAGAGCTAAGTGAGCAAGTTTCAGTCAACTCTGTTATATTCAATCAAAGCTCCTCTTTGCTTACAAAATGCTTTAAAGTGACTTTGAGTCACTTCCCTACATAAAATCTTGTAACCCGAGTGATGTACTAAATTAAAACAAAATCAGAGGTTAGCACATGAGAGCAGTCATATGCTGCATAGACATAAGTCTTGAGGAGTGAAGGGTTTACAAACAGATTTCTCTCAGGGAAGAAAAGCAATTGACACCCAATTAGTGTTAAAGCATATTCCTAAAGCTCAATGACTTGAGAGCAAATTACAGTTGTCATTGTGGATTTGTGAAGTGTGCTGAACCATGATGCATTCCTTCAGAGAGAAGTTGCTCAGACATGAAAATATAAAACAAGCACAGCAAGGACGACTTCTCCACGTTTCTGTAAGATCTGTGCTTCGATAAAACAAATTTGTAAAGTAACCACGAGATCCGTTGGATGCATTTTTACAGATTCCTGCTGCTTGTTAAAAACCTGTCGATGGCTCACTGAGCTTTGAACCGAGCTGCTGTACACCAGTTCCCCCCCTCCCTGCCATTTGTGGGCCCTCCTTTTGTAGCTGTCAACTGACACAGAGATGGCAAACTGTGACCGAGCAAAACAACATGGGGGAAAGGTTTTGCTGCATGACTAGTAAGGTGTGAGCCTATTGCTCTCTGTTTCTGAGCAGGGCTTTTTTCCCCTTAGGGTGGGAGATCAGTGCAGTGTGGTGGCAATCCAGGAAACCCTTACCAGCAAGGGAAGTTTTCAAACGTCTTTGCTCTTGCTGTATTTGTGTATACTTCATATGAAATAGCCCCAAGCCTGGGCTTTATTATCAGCAGGAGGAGGAGAGCAGATGTCATTTACAAATAGACATGAGATTGGGAAATAAGCTTCTTGCTCATTTGACTCATTTAAGGAAAGCTTGTGTTTGACTATGCATGAAGAAGCACAGTTATATATGAGAAAAGGCATTACTTTGTCACAGCCCCCTAAGCTGTTGATCTAGTATGCTTTAGCAAATGCAGGGTCCTTTGTAGCAATGCCCCCGCCGCACACTTGGACCTGGCGTCCTCTCTGTGTGCACGGTGCAGGTGGCGGTGGTCTGTGGGGGACCACCTTGCTGCCTGCACGCCTAGAGGCTGTTGCCCCTGTGCGAGGACTGTGGCACATCTGCAGGCACAGCCGGGCCACCGAGTCAGCAGGCAGCACACGCCCAGAGCCGGCTGGTAACCCATCCCATGCGCAAGCACAGCTTTGGTCAGCCTCTTAATTCAGCAGCTTCCGTGTTGTCCTGCATAAGGATGCTTTTCTCGACTGGAAGCAGGGACTACTTGGCGATGAAGTAATTAAGTCACACTGCTCATGAAAAGCCCTCACTGTTAATTTACAGTATTTGTCATAGCTCCCGGAATACAGTCACGGAAACAAAGACTGAACTGAGAACAAAAGGAGGGAACTTATTTGAGAAATTTAGATTTCCAACAAAATTCATAACTATTTGAAGCTTATCTGTTTGTTTTTAAGAAATCCTCTCCAAGGTTCTAAGTGCATAAAGTAAAGTTTAGCATTTTTGAATTTTCTTTCTTTGCAAGCTTGTTGCTCAAGAGAAGGATAACGATTTTACTGCAATTAAGAGCCTTAAAATTGAGTCTCAGTATTCTTTCTGTTCAGTACCAGTTTTGAAAACTTTGCTCTGTCTCTCCTACAGAATGTAGGAAAGGGTAAGGGAAGGTGAAGGCAGATTCAGCCATGAGGAAGAGAGAAATCTTAAAATAAGTATGAAAACAGGATATCCAACAGGAAGCTCTCACAAACTTAATGGCATTTAACTCTACATTTTATAAATAGGGAATTTAAATTAATATAAAACCTCATAAAACACATTATGGAAGAAGCATAAGTACATTCACATTATCTGTTACTTCTTTCAGCATGAATAATGAAAGGTTTTGTTTTCTTTTAGAAGAATTGTCTGTCATTATTTTAGTTCTATTATTTTTCATGTAGTAATATTAAACTTCTTGTAGCCATTATATGAATTCATAGTGGTGTTAATTTTATTTTAGTTTTCTTAATTAATTTGACCATCTCCTCCTTGCAGGAACCTCATCCTTCTGAAATAAGACCTCAAAGTGGTCCACAAGCAGGTGGAACCACACTTACCATCACTGGTACAAACCTGGCCACTGGCTCCAAAAAGGATGTTCAAGTTTCAGTCGGCAGCCAGCCTTGCAATGTGTACGTACCCCGAGTAACTAACAATACGAGCTGTATCCTAACAAAGCACTAACCTTTTCTGGCCTTTAGAAATTACACAATTCCATTGTCTATCTCTTTATGACTCATCTCATGCAGTGGAGCTCTGCACATAATGTTCAGACAGAAACTCGCTCAGAGGCTCCAGCTGGAAGAAGCAGCTGTAAAACCACCAAAGTGGGAGAACTCAGATATCCAAAGAATTTTCTGGTTTTGGCTTTCTCTGCTTGACTGGCTGCTCCAAATCCATCCATGCTTTCACTCTGCATCTCCTCAGTGGTTCCACATAAAATCTTAATCTTCTAGTGCCCCTTGGCTTGTTCCTCTCACTTCTTTTTTCCATTTATTAATGATTGCCCTTCTCCCAGAAAAAAGGAATGACACAAGTGTGCTGACAATTGTTCTTGTGTTTGTACACCATTCCTTTTCATATCCTCTTTTTCAAAGAGCCTAAGTGATCTAAAGAGTTTTCTCATAACTACTCAGTGCCTAGCAAAAATAGAGCCCTTTTTTGTTGCTTCTGGGATACTACAGTAAAGAATACAGATCACCGTAATGTTAGTAACTGAAGAATTTTCCTTTTCTTTTTCTTCTCCAATCTAGCACTGAATTTGGACCCGAGATCGTTTGCATTACAGGACCTAATAGCAAGGTTGAAGCTGTTGAAGTCACAATGAACTACGGGGGCACGGCAATTAGTGTACCAGGGCTGTTTTCATACAGTGAGAATCCTACTGTCACCAAGTTCCTGCCAGTAAATAGCTTCAGCAGGTAATGAAATGTTTGTCATAACTTCATTTACAATTGAGTTAAAATATGTATAATTCATAATAAACCTATTACATATAGAACTGTTTGAAATAAAACCTCCCATACTCCGTCCATGCACATATGTAGAGTTAGTGAACTTTCTTAACTGCAGCTGATGTTTGAAAGTATTCTGTTTACCTCCAAACGTTAATCTCTACTTCAAAGCTAAAACCTGAAACTAGAAAAGGTATTGAGCTTCTTTTAAATGAAAATGTCTCAAAGAAAGAGATTTGAAGCATTTCAGCATGATGTCGGAGAACATCATCTTTGCGTTACTTACAAATCCTTATCCTGTAAGGGTAACCTATATACAAGGTTTCTAATTAAAAGGTTTTTAACAGTTCTTCTGGGCAACTTTTAATAACTAAGCTGGAAACAGAGGATGGTTATAGCTTGCCATCTCTTTGCTGTGAAGAAAAAAAAATACCTTTTCAGGAAATCTAGATCAGGGTTCAGAAAGGCTTTTAAAAGGTATGTTCTGTTCTGTGGCGGTACTCACAGACACCCTGGCTGGTAGCTGTTCCCGCTAGAAAAAAGCTCACCTAGTACAAACTGTGAAGGCAAAGAAATGTACACCACTCTTCAACTTGTAGCAAAATGGCAACTCATCTGTGTAAAAGTCCTTGTAGCATACCTCTGGTTTTGGGAGTCATTCTGTGCCCAATACAGGGACAAGCTTGTGGCCTTGGATCACATTGATCTCTGCTCTTCCCTAATATTCTGGTCTTTCTGCTTAGTGGGGTACAGTTGGCAGAGAGACATCATGATGTCTCCACTTTCTTTCAGTAAAAAGTGTAACATCATGACCTTACAAACAGGCCATTAAAAAAAAAAAATTGACCATGACCTCTGTTGGAGAAATTTGTAGCTGCCTCCTTGAATACTGAGCGGTCACTTATGTAAAATAGGATATGTTTTTAATATTTGCTTTTGATTTTTGATTTGGGTGGTTTGGGGTCCTGGAGGGTTTTTCTGGTAGATCAATAGTGATTTACCCCAGGGGATTTAAAAGACTTCTTTTTTTCCTTTATATAAACCGAAGCTTACTTTAATGGATTGCCTTGAGGATTGCTAACCCTCTAAGCCCATGTTACTTCAGTGACTTTAATTCTCACTGGCAACTTACATGCGTTCTTCTAATGCAAATGCATTATTTTTTAACCATTGTGTTGCAAACGAAAGGGAATAGAGACACCAGGTCCTTACAGACCTGTGGAAAATATACTCTCACCTTTGTCTCTGTGTCTGTGGTAGGTGGAGTGATTTTAACAAAAACGTTGGAGAAGTAAAGCACACAAAGATAGGCATCAGTGAACAGCCACAAATACTGACAAAGCAATTTCTACTTTTTTATTCTGCTGTTTTAAGATGAGTTTGAAGTTGACAATGCCACTTTTAAATGCTGTAGTCATCAATAGCTTTAACAGAATTCACTTGTGTAGGACACTTCAATGGAAGTCGTAGCAGTGCAGAATAAAGCAATCCAGAGATGTGATAGTTTGCCAATGACTTGACTTCTTTCTTAATTCTGCCTTTCAGTGGAGGGAGAAATATTACAGTAACTGGAACC
Organism: Syrrhaptes paradoxus; assembly: GCA_013400615.1. Taxonomy (NCBI): domain Eukaryota; kingdom Metazoa; phylum Chordata; class Aves; order Pterocliformes; family Pteroclidae; genus Syrrhaptes; species Syrrhaptes paradoxus. Next base: position 20,358 of record VZTO01017836.1, read on the forward strand.
GGTTTTGAGCTCATCCAGAGTTTCTCATTGGTGGTATATGCAGAGCGTCCAGAAGCAGGGAAAACAAATCTCAAAAGGGTAATTTTCTTTCTTTCTTTCCCTCAAAGGCATCACACTGGATGCATAACATGCAATCTGCTGAAAAAAATGCATTTACATTTGCCCAGTGGACTTCACTGGGCTTGGTGTAGAATAAGGTTTGAACAGATTTCTGGGTCTGTTTGGGGTTTCCATGGAAGAAGAGCCTACTTCTGCCATCTTGACTTACATTCACTTGTACCTTGCAATCTTCTGCTTTAAAACTATTCTCATTCAATATGAATACGGATAGAAGAATTAAGCTTCAAGTGGTAAAGTGGATGTATTTCAGAATTTGAAAGTGTTTATTTTGTCTTTATCTTTCTCCTTCTTCTCCCCCTGCAAGCTTTAGAGATTTGCCTGAAACAGGACCCAAATCCAGACAATGCTGAGTACTCGGCTTTGCACAGTCAGTGCCTTTTATTTTCTCACACCTCAATGAACCAAGTCTTCTTTTCTTTCTTGCTTCATGCATATTCCACCTATAGCATGTTCACAAAAAGTTGTGAAAAATAATGTTAAAAAAAACCAGAACCCTTCTCGTTTCCATGTTATGAAGAACTGACATTACTGATAGTCTCAATTTTCCACTCCTCTAATGAAGATCACAATTTAAGTGAGGACTTAAAAGTGATCTTCTAGTAAGAACACTAAGACTTTTTTTTAAGGCTGGCTCTTCAATTTAAGACTGTCTTGTGATCAATATAGAGTTGGTAATGTGCATGTTTTGTATTATATGCATGATTCAATTTTTAGAGTATGCCAAAGCCAGCTGGATTTGGGTCCATCAGAACCCTATCCTTAAATAATTTTAAGAGGAAAAATGCCTAATTTTCTTGGGCCATAAACCGCAAGACATAATTATCTTTATAACATTAACTCCCAGGACAATCTTAAAGTCTAGTTAGCATTCTTGACAGTGTTTATTTCTTATCCAACTCCTTATGTATGCTCAGCATCTTCTCAGCATGTTAGTAAGTTGGCATTACATACAGCACACATTCTTGGTTAACTAGAAGCTTTTCTGATCTTTTGTTTTGCTTCCACTTACATTACAATATCAGAAATGTAGGGGAGAAGCTATCAAATTACATTTCTCAAAGTGAGAAACTCAGATGGTGATAGAAGAAATGTTAAGGGTGCCTATTAGTGGTGATGGCTGTGGTTGATGTTTACTGAACGACTGAAGGAGTTTCTAGGATAAAAACATTGGGAATGAAGGACAGGTTAACTGAGTTGTTACCTTGAGTAGTTGATTGACAATTGGTAAATTTTATTCCAAAAATTCACTTAGCAATTGTATTGAATTTCAGCAAGGTATTTTACAGTATCGGTAGAAAATAATCTACCTGAGATACTTAATGGCACAGAATATGATCTGGATTAAAGCTGCCATGTTAACCTCTTAATCTTAGAGCAATTTAATGATATCAGCCCGGTGTAGTCCAGAGCCACAGAATTTGGAGGCAGTGGAAACTGATCTGTAGCCTAAGTTCTTTCTGCAGGCAGCTGCTGGAACATAATAAACCAATAATTTATTCCCATCAACAAATTTGTTTCATTTTCTTTTTGGAAAATAACTCATATTATGTTATTTCTGCTGTATGGAGAGGATATAAATCCAGTGGTTGTATTTCTACAGTCTAAAGTTATCAACAGATATGTACAGGAATGAGTCAAACTCTAAAATGTGCTTTTTCTTCTTGTCTTGTGTCTTGCAGTTTGATGGAAAGCTTGTTAACAGACTCAATGAAACCACAGTGGTTTTTTCTTCCCCACCAATACTGGAAGACCCAGAAAACTATAACATTACCACTATTATTCTAATGGATCATTATCATTTGGTTGTAAAAAATGAGAGCCACTCCTTTGCCTATGTTGCAGACCCAACCTTTGAAAACTTCACAGAGGGCATAAAAAAAGTCAACAAACTTATTAATGCAAAGGTAAACTTGTCAAGAGATGGTCATTGCTCGTTTTGTCCTTGAAGCGTGTATAGAATTCTTCCTTCCTTTCTCAAAAACCCTTAACAGCTGCTTGGTACCATGCCCAAAATGCTTGATAGAGTCCCTTACCTCTTCTAGATGATGAGCATTGTCAGCTTCCCTTTCCTCCCTGCTCACCTTCTCAGAGATAGTTGCTATCTTTTTAGCCATACTTTGAGTTTCCCAGGGATGCCCTCCTGCTGAGCCTGGCATTTGGAAATGCCCTCTGCCATAAAGCTTCTGAGAACTGGAGAAGACACCTCTTCTTGCACCAGGAAGGAAAGGAGAGGAATTGCTTAATTCCCAACCACTCTGCTGTTCTGTACACTGCAGTGCTAAAAATGATCTGAATGGGAAGTTGCAACTCAGGACTTCTTGTCTCCCAAGACTTTGTGATGATGACTTAGCCTTGTATTTGCTGTCTAGGGCAGTAACCTGAACAAAGCCATGACGATAGACGAGGCCCAGGCTTTTGTGGGTGACGAGCCTTGCAACATAAAGACACTAACGGAAACAGACTTATATTGTGAGCCACCAGAAGTACAGCCTCAACCAAAGAAACGGCAGAAGAGAGATACCATCAATAACTTTCCTGAATTCATTGTACGTTACCTTTTCAATAAAATTTAATATCATGTGTAAGTGACACCAATATGGTGCTTCTTAAGTGAAGTAATCTGTTCTCCAAAGTTGTTGTAGTACCATGAAGAAACTCCTTGCAGTTCTTTCTTCCTCTAAGCTTCTGCCTGCTGTCTAGAAGATGTCACACGTAAAGAGAAGTCCCAAGCTGCCAAATGCCTTCCACCTTCATTACATAGGAATGTGAAATTGTAGCTAGACAGGCTCAGGGATTTTTCTTCCTCTGCTAAGAAAAATAAAAATATTTCATAGAATAAAGTGCTAGTGACCTAAATTCAGTATAAAATATTCATAAATGTTTACTCTGGTTGGCAGTTTGAGCTAGAAATTCACTTAGTGAGAATTACTAAGAATTTAGAGCATAACTGAGAAGTGAACCACTGTCCATTTGCACTTTTTGAGACAAATGTCTGCGCTTATCTAATTAGGTGAAATTTGGACTCCGGGAGTGGATCCTCGGAAGGGTGGAATATGAAACACGTGAGATTGACATCCCACTGAATCTTATTTTGCCACTGGTACTTATTCCTATGATAGCAATCATCGTCATTTCTATCATCTGTTACAGGTAAGTTGCTTTCCTTGGATTTTTTGCTGTCCTAAAGCTTTCAAGGTACTACCTGATTGTTTTCAGCTCAGTCTACAGAAATTATCTTCATTTTTTTTATAAGTTGCAGAGATAAGAAAAGCAGTTACAGCTGGAAATATGTATAAGCATCGATTTATTCCTCTGAGGTACAACAAATCCCTTGGTGTCAGTCAGCCCAGTCCCTCCAGAAGCAAAACAATTGGTCCCAGGCTTGCCAAGCGCAAAATTGCAGACTGAGTTGCACACATACGTTCTTGAAATGGCAGCTAAAGTGCCTCTTGTGAAGGAGTTAACTTATTCTGTGTACATATCCATCAGTGTTTATGCTGCCTCACTCAGCACTGCAGGCCTGAGCTGGATGGACTTGGCTAAGGGATCATTCTGGCCTTTCCAGCTGAGATAAGTGTGGTAACACGCACAAATTTTGTGATTAATGGTGAAATTTATACTTCACAAAGGGATAGAACAATGTCTGTATTTCACTTAATACCTTCTTAGCCCAGTTTTAAGATCAGCAATGAGGGCCTCGTGCTGTCCCTCAGGAGGGGGTGGGTTTCACTCTTACGGTGCGTATCAACAGTCGAAGCAATGCGGAAGTGTGCGCTGCACAGTACTGATGTTCTCGTGGGCCGCCTGCAACCTTCTCAGTTCAGTCCCAGACACACTCCCAGGTGGCCCAGAGCCAGTGCAGGACATGTTGCAAGCAATCTTTGTTCAGTACATCCAAACTGAGTTTCTGTACTTAATATGTGATTGAAAGCATTCGTAGCTACTGCTTATTGGATTTTCAACTGCTGACCCCCAAGTGTTCTCTGAAGCAGCAGGCCTGTGATGGACACCTCCACCTGTGATGGAGCCAAGTTGATTTACACAGAATGAAGACTTGGTCCACTGTTGCTATTCTCCTCCTCCATTCTTTCTGCTGCCAGTGTTTAAAAAGAAATTAAAATGAGGAAAATGTCCTCCAGTCCTTTGGCTTTCCACCCAGAGCTGTTGTACATTATTTACTTTTGCAGTTTGTAACTTTTTAAAAATCTTACCTCTATTTCATAAAGACGCAAGAGCCAACAAGCAGAACGAGAGTATGAAAAAATTAAATCACAGCTTGAAGGCCTGGAGGAGAGTGTCAGAGACCGGTGCAAGAAGGAGTTCACAGGTATGACTGATACTTCCACTCCTGTTAGTCCTCTTGAGCAACCAGAAGATGGACTGGAGCACTGGTGCTAGCTTGCTAAAACTGTCTTCTGGGAACAACTAATCAGTGGATCTCTGTAGTCTTATTACTGACATTGACATACAGTGGATATTTTGTTATTATATAGGAAGTACATATATAATACATAAGTGACTAACCTTGCACTTAGTATTTAGCACAATGGCTGTATGTGCCAAGTATACACATTAAAAACTTGTTTTCAGAGCCGCAAAATTTATTTGCAGCAGGGATAATGTGACAAGCTCACAGGAAAGAAATAGCATTTTGCCATGTTGATCATGGAAAAATCTTAAGCTGGATTTGAGGAGCTAGCTAATTGCTCTGTGTAAATGTGGAGACATCATCCCAGGGAAGGCAGCGGAAGGTGTGAAGGCTCAGCATTTCTACATGTTGAACTACTCATTGCAGCACTTAAATTAGGCATCTAAGTGCAAACATTGCAAATATTGGCCTAAATTATTACCATGAAATGTCACTTCTTTATCTGAATTACACTTGCTGTTGGGTCATGTTGAAACAATCTCTACTAAAAAAACTCTCCACGTTTTATTTCTAAAGAGAAATAGATTATTTCATATTGACAGTGGCTAAAAAGCAGGAATGAATTAAGCATCAATTTCAGGTTAGAGTCTGAAATTAATTTAAGAAGGTCAGGGTATCTCAAAGATTTCAGCCATGCTGGAAGCCTCTCCCAGTCTTGTTTTTCTGGCATTTCTGGGGCAGGATGTTCTTTTCTTGTACCAGCTTGCTTTCTCTGGAAAACCAACTCCTTCTAGGTTGTGGACACAAACCAGAAGCAAAAATTTAATTATATATTAGGATTAAATTTTTTCCTGTGAGGGTGGTGAGACTCTGGAACAGGTTGCCCAGGGAAGCTGTGGCTGCCCCATCCCTGGAGGTGTTCAAGGCCAGGCTGGATGAGGCTTTGAGCAACCTGGGCTAGTGGAGGGTGTCCCTGCCCATGGCAGGGGGGTTGGAACTTGATGATCTCTAAGGTCCCTTTCAACCCAAACCATTCTATGATTCTATGACAGTAAAATTAAACACTGAAGTCAAAACACATTCTGGATCTGTACTATGAAACTGTAATGTCAACAGCATGAAGTGCAGACAGCCTAAAATACGTGGGACCAAAGATAGCCAAGGGACATCAGGGAGGAAGTACAAATACCACAAAGCTGGAAACCACAAGATACTTTCTCCCTCAGCTTTGCTGAATGCTATAAAATGAATGAATAAGAGCAATAAAATTGCTGAGACAGTAGGTCATTATATTAATTAACATGGTATTCCAGTCAATCAGCAATATTGGGTAATTGGAAAGCCTTCAGCTAGAATAGCAGCTCCAAAGGATGATTCCCTAATCAATATCCCTTTTAAGAACTTCAGAGCTTTTGTTTCCATCAATTTCAATGAACCATTTAACCTTCTTCCTTCCTGCCATCCCCTTCCTTACAGTTAAATTAGTTTGCCTTACACTTTAAAACTTTCTTTCCTTGATTGCTATGTGTTTTTTTAAAATACCTTTATTGCCTAGACTCAGATGGAATAGAATGTGGATTGGGAAAAAAAAAAAAAAGAAAACAGTATTGCAGTGTCTTTTTTTGTCTCTGTGCTACAATCCAGGATTCGTATATAAAAATGTACCCAAGTGTCCATTAAGGCCCTTTTTCTGATAGACAGCAACAAGGAAACCCATCTGTGCTAAAGGCAGTTATCCTCATGTCACCATAGGATTAGCCGTGGTCGTAGTTAACAGGATAATGGGTAAAAATAGCAAGAGAAAATGTGAGATGAAATGGAGTTTCTGGTGTTGAGTTGCTTTTTCTCTATTACAAGGCACCCAAAAGATAATGTTGCCTAAAAAAGCTGCAGGCTTTTTTAAAATGAACCTTAAAACTGTATTGCATATTCCAGATCTAATGATAGAGATGGAGGATCAGACAAATGATATCAATGAAGCTGGAATTCCAGTACTGGACTACAAAACCTACACGGACAGAGTCTTCTTCTTGCCATCCAAAGATGGAGAGAAAGACGTAATGATTACGGGGAAGCTGGATATTCCTGAGGCCAGGCGGCAGACTGTGGAGCAGGCTTTGAACCAGTTCTCCAACCTCCTCAATAGCAAATCATTTCTCATTAACGTGAGTACAGAAGTAGATTCATCTCGTCTCTTAGCTGGGAATACCTCTGTGTGCAAGAGAGTAGGTTTGCAAGCACAACTGAACCAAAATTATTAAAAGTAAGCAATTTTCATATGGTTCTGGCTCCACAGTAAGTACTGCAGATATACGGCATCACACCCAGAGCTTCCTGGTGGGGCAGAGAGACAAGATCGTATTTCTGTGCCAGGTCACGTCGTATGGAGTCAGACAACGTTGCAGCAGCTGTAGGAAAACAGATATTACACAATCTGGCATAAAAACTGCTGTTACAAGTTTGGTTTAGCCTTTTAAGAAATGTGATTGGAGAATGCCAATTCCATCCTGGTTGGTCACGGGAGTCACCTGCAGGATGCTATCTGCTGGATCTATGTCCCAGAGAGGCAGAGGCTCCTCAAGTGGCCTGTTCATCAAGATTGATGAGTGCTCACAGCAGCTCTGAAAAGACTTATAATTGCTCACTCTCAAAAACTGAGGCTGATTGTTAGACACCTAAATATAGATTGAGGCTTCTAACTTTTTCTTCCTTTTTAAATGAGGCTCCAGTGCTGAGCTAGTTAATGGTAGCATTACAGTTTATGGCAGATGAGAGCGCATTCCCAGGTGTACTTAGATTAGTGTCTTTGTAATTTGATGTGAAAGGACTGGGAATTTGTGGGAGAGGGGAGTTTATCTTCTCTTTTAAAGAATTCTCACAGAACACCTTTTTTCATTTAATTGAAGCATCATTTTTAGATAAGGCTTCAGTTAAAGTGTTCCATGGTTTAGTCCAGTACACTGTGTGTGTCTCTATAAACAAGTTATAGGCAACATTTTCTTATAAGTAGTTTTTTCAAGCTTCTGAAAACTTTTCCATTCTGTACTTAGAAGATTAATATTAAAATAATATTGCATGTTTTCTTAATGCAGATAAGTCTTGAGGTTCTTCAGAAATCTGTCATCTGACTTGATTTTACATTTGTTTTCTGTTTCAGTTTATTCACACGCTGGAAAACCAAAGGGAGTTCTCTGCTCGAGCTAAAGTATATTTTGCATCTTTACTGACAGTTGCTTTACATGGAAAACTAGAATACTATACTGACATCATGAGGACACTGTTCTTGGAACTGATGGATCAGTATGTTGTGGCCAAAAACCCAAAGCTGATGCTAAGAAGGTTTGAATGATTGTCATATTTTCTGTAGATCTCTGGTTTTCTGTGAACGCATTTCATTTTCTATGTGATTGTATTAAAATTCCAACTATCTGTGACAGTCAGAAATAGCCTGGCCCAAGCATATTAAGAAGACAAGCTCACCAGGAATAGCTGTGGAAGGCACAGGCAGGACTGCTGACAACAGATTTCCTTATTCAAATACTGTAGCGTAGAATCTGCATTGAGATTACTGAAACATCTACCTTACTTCAAAATACAGTGCCAAACATTTTGTTTACTTTTAAATCTAATTTTATTCCAAATAATCTAGCATTTATACCACACATCATCTCCGCAATGAGCACACATAATCAGCTTGCGTTGTGCATTCTGTGAGTGTTTTTAACCCTGATGTGATCCCAAATAAATTACAAAAGGCCTTGCTCTGTGTATGTTGTATCTTTGTGATCTGTAGGTTATTTCCCAGTAACTGCACAGTTGGCTTAATTTTTTAGCTCTTACATTGGAGACCCAATTTAAGATTTTGCATAAAGGATGTGTGCTTTTCAGTAATGAGCTGAAGGTACCAAGGAATGATGAGCAATACAAAGCACTTATCCTAAAGCAAGTACATGCTCTCAAGACTCTATAGGGAAATCATTGCATTAGGAAAGTGCATGCAGTTAAGCATGTAAAAATATTACATTTCAACCAAGCAATATTTTTATTTAAAACTGTGTCATTACGTACCCTTACCATACTTGGGGTTGTTTTGTTTTTGTGTTTTTTTCAGATCTGAAACAGTTGTTGAGAGAATGTTGTCTAACTGGATGTCTATTTGTTTATATCAGTACCTCAAGGTAAGAGTTGAAGTCTGTTGCCTGTGGGGGTTTTTTATCAATAATAAAACATGCTGCATTGAGTATATCTTTTGGTTTTTCTTTATTTTATTTCCTTGCCTTTAAACAGGACAATGCTGGAGAGTCTCTTTATAAGTTGTTCAAGGCTATAAAACACCAGGTAGAAAAAGGCCCAGTGGATGCTGTACTAAAGAAAGCCAAGTATACATTGAATGACACAGGCTTGCTGGGAGATGATGTAGAGTATACGCAGTTGGTAAGCGGAGCATGATTAATATATTATAAAATGTTATTTTCTTTTAAGTCCTTTAGTGTTAAATCTGTACATACTTTTCTGGGCTACTGTGATCTGCATAGAAATTCTGGTCATGGGCAGGGCTGTCAATAATTTGACCAAAGCAAGTCTCCAAGCAGGAAAATAGAATTATAAAGTATCTTCTAAGTGTTAAAGCCAAGTCCTGCCACTGTGGGATCCATTTCAGTAAATCCCTTTCATAATTTTCAAAGTCTGTCTGAACAGTGGTCGGGGTGTTTGGTTCCTTTCCCTTTTCCCGTCTAAATTAACAGGTAATTGATTTTTGCAGAATTCTTGCACTAACGTTATGCTTGAACTTCAGGTTGTCTTTCTCCCTTGTGATTGCTGCTTGTCAGCATATCAAACGTCATTTTAGAAATTTGTTTTATTAGAATACCAGGATGAGCTCCTCTACAGTCCTGTGAGATGGCTCTGCAATCTCCACAACACTTTATGAACCTACTTCTGCACTTGTTCCTGTGTGAGTCAAACTCTCCTGAACACGAGTAGCCCAACTGGCATTGAAAGGGGTTTATTTCCACCTAAGGAAATAATTCCCTACAGTGATGAGGGGAAACTGCCTCTACAGGCAGTTCTGGAGACCCATGTTAGATGGTTCAGGTAGGATGAACATCCCTGCCCCGGGTATTCCCCATCGGAACTCCACCAGCCCCTGAATCTGATCACCAGTGCCCTGGTCCAGTTCTCTTCTATTATGAATTCTGCTTTGACTTAATTCTGTTCACTGCCACAATTTTCCACACTTTTTCAACCAGAATCCAGCACATGGATTCACTATCTTTTTAAAAAACTGAAGCAGCCCACTTTTTATATGGTATGGGAGCATAAATTCCAGTTTTACTCTTTCTGACAGTCTTGCTGGTTTTCTTTAGGATACAATCTAATGAATATCAAAGATGCACACTGTCCTTCAGAGACCAACACAAGTTTTTTTTTCCCTCTCTGATTTCTCCTTTATTGACATGTTAGGAGCCATTTGTGGTTGTCCCCAACTGGGAAAGATGCAGTGACATATCTGCAGTGTGGAAAGAGAAACTTAATAAAAAGCTTTATTAAATCCTGGTAAAATAAATCACCATTTTGTGTATTCTGAGGGGATGCTGATGGGAGGACTGATGTGAGGAGATTACAGTAGGACTTTCACTCACAGAATCACTAGACTGTGACCTAGACTGCCTGGAGGAAAGGGTGTGCTGGGCAAGAAGAAATATTTTAAATTCAACTGATATTTTGGGGTTTAGATGAGTTGGCATCTTTGTATCTGAGCGGAAAGTGCCACCCATAGAAACCACACTGACTGGCGATGCTAGTTATATTTTCTCTTGTGTATGCAGAACAAAATTTACTTGCACTATACATCGTGTAAGACTTAATGGCAATAATTCTTTAATCAGTCTGCTTCTTTTCACAAAAGAGCCAATGCCTGTAATTAAGCTAAATGAATGCAGCATAAAAGCAGGAAATTTGTGCATGCAATCAGATGTGGGCACAACAAGCATACTAGCTAGATATTAAACATTATAGCATTGTACAGTAGCAATATTTGGTCCAGATTTACAGATTTCCCATCAAACTAAGATTTTATGTATGTGAATGCATGGAAGATGGTGAGATGTATATATACATATGGTGAAAGATTACGAAGGCCCTTACTATTGCTCTTAATTATTGGCATCTTTGGCATGATGATGACATTGTTGTGGTAACTGTGAACAGTTAGGCAGCATTTGTGCGCCAAGGTAGGTTAAAGCATGAGCTAATTAGTTCACTTCTGCCTGAAATTGAGACACGGTGGGTATGGTATGGAGCAGTTATCTTCTCTCTAATTGTTCTTATTTAAAAAGTGAATGTGTTTTGCATCGCTGGTTACACTGGCATGCTGCATACTGAACCAGCAGCAAAATCATGTTTAATAAGCTAGTAGGAAAAGGAAGGTGAAATCTCATGATTAGTTTGAGAGTTCTGTCAAGGGGCAGTGCAATCATGTTTAATTTCACTGCTGTCTGGCGTAGCTTTTTTTTCACTGTTTTAAAAGTACCAGCCATGAGAGTTTAATTCCGAGGGCTATGATAAATTCAGGCATTATGGTTAGCAGGACCATATGTATCTGAGAGCTGCAAGGCTTTGGGTGTGCCTGGTCTCCAAAGCTACCTGACTGGCAAAAGATCCAGGAGGGCTCTGAGCTGTACTGAATCAGCTAGTGAAAGAAAGAGGCTTTTCATAGCATCTGTTTGGTTTTGGTGGGTTTTTTTCCTTCTGGGAAGGTTTCCTGGCCATCATTTTCTCATTTTCTTTTGTCTGTATTAAAACTGATACTTATATAGTAAAGCTACTTTAAAAAAAAAAATCCCTCTAGATTTAGCAAATTACAGGCTTTCAAGAAATTCTCTTTAACATTAAAAAACCCCCATGTCAGTATTATCAGTAAACGCCAATATTTTAGAAGTAGTACTTAGGTATATTTCCTGGAGCTATTAGAGTTGTGACAACAGTAAGCAGTAAATGAAGTCTTCAAACACCAGAGATGATATAAATGGCTTTTATGTATACATATATATATGTGTGTGTGTGCACATATGTGTATATTTATATATATCTAATGAATAGCTGGTCACAGGATGTAAAGTTACAGGAGCTGAACAAGTCACTGCTTATTAGTTGAGCCATGTTAAGTCACCATATGTACAGACCTAATCTGCTCGACTTGAGAAGTAAAACCACAACCACGAAGACAGCATAAAGGAAGGCAAAATCATCCAATATTCTAGTTCGGCAAAGTGCAGCTCAAATGATTATCAGGTCAAGTCTGAGCATTGCACTACTTGTGCTTTTCTGTCTTCAAGGTTGTCAGGCTATATGGGAAGCGTGTAACTGGTCAGTCGTCCAGCTGCTTTGTTCTTGTGTGTCCTTCTTTAATAAATTCCCAAGACTCAACAGTAGTGAGTGAATCTATTCTGCATCTTTTCTGTTTTGTAGGAGGAATTAGCTGGAATTTATGATAGGTGGTTGGCTGCATAACAGCGAAGGATCTCTCAAATGATTCATACTCCCATTGCAAATGCATGCTCCTGTGCAATAATCATTGCACAGTGAATTTTAGATATTGTTTGCATGTAAATTGCCCAGAAAAACAGATTCAGAGGTAATTCAGCATGGATTTGTCTTAATAACCACCTGCATTCTCTTTTTTACAGACAGTAAATGTGTATGTCCAAGATGGAGGAACCGATGCCATACCTGTGAAAGTGCTGAACTGTGATACTATATCACAAGTAAAGGAAAAGATAATAGACCAAGTCTATCGAAATCTACCATGTTCTCAGTGGCCAAAAGCTGAGAGTGTAGTTCTTGGTAGGTAGCTACTTGTGATACTATATTGAGCAGGTGACACATGTTGTGTGTTTTTGTATTCTCCCAAAAAAATGTCTATAAAAGCTACTTATTGGGTTTTTTTTGGGGGGGAGGGGGTTGAAGGAAAAAAAACCAACGTTTAATTGATGTTCAGCTGGATAAAAAAGTATAGCATTTTTCAGCAATCTTAATATGCCTTAAAAATTAATGCTTTCTTACAGAGTTCTTTTTCCTGACTCTTAAAGTTTTGGTGTACTGTCATTAGTGAGCAAAGAGCCTGTTAATGACTGTTAGCACAAATGTATTCATGTCTGACAGTCAGTATCTCAGGTACTAATTAATGTGATAATGACAGCATGGACAATTAACTGATGGAGAAGTAATGATGCAATTTCAGAAACTGGTACTGATTTTGACTTGCCTTTATGATGGTTATTCAAATGAATTATAACTTACAGGAGCGGGACTTTCAGGAGATGATGAGCCACCCAGCCTCTGAAAATCATCCTCCTTGGAGGCTTTCAGAATTGCTCTTCTCTTCTTGAGAAAAAAAAAAATGACATAACTTAAAAGGCCTAATAATCTCATAATAAAAGCTCCAATTAATAGTTTTGCAATATCTTCATTACTGCCTTAATCTGAAAGTAGATGATGCAATTCTTGCTCTTCAGAAAATCCTAGTAAATTCCTTAAAAATGCCTTTTCTATTCCACACAAAGTCCTACTCTAGTTTGGACTGATAGCAATTCCTATTGTATGTATTTGTAGTATTCTATGCAAAGGAGTTTCATTTTCTATGGAAATGTACATGGTTAGGAAAAGTTCATGCAAGCTTCTGTAATAAAGGCCAAACTATTAAGCAGTAAAAAACACACATTTTGGCATGTGCTAAATTACTTCTTTTAATGTTCCACAATGCATCAGTGGTCTCTAAGCTGAAACCTTCTTGGAGTAGCTATTTTTGCACATGGTTAAAACCTTTTTTTTTCTCATTTTAACACCTTTAGAGTGGCGTCCAGGTTCTACTGCACAGATCCTCTCAGACTTGGATTTAACATCCCAAAGAGATGGCAGATGGAAACGTATCAACACACTAATGCATTATAATGTAAGGAGGTGTTTCAGAGCAGTTGTTCTCGTCTGTTAACTGTTGTCTAG